>VZRF01010826.1:680004-781930 GCA_013396875.1 Vireo altiloquus | reverse complement strand
CCAAGGCAATTAGTGGAAATGCTGCAGCATTTACGAAAATAGTTTTTCATGAGAGGGTGTTGTTTGGAGTTTCTGAAGCTGTATAAACCCAAACTGATAGAATGTGTTAGGAAGTAGGGAAAGGGAAAATGATAATCTGAGCAATGTACTCTCCTACATTATCAAAACAGAGTTTTTATGTCTGCCCCTCTCACAGGGTGGAGGTTTTTTGTTGGGTATTTTTTTAAGTAGATTTTTGTCAGTGCTATATGACAGCAGCCCTCAATGATGTGGAGGGAACAGGGATGCTCAGCTGCAATGGACAGCCACCACCTGTCTGCCTCCATCCCAGCTTCACTCAGCCAGCAGTACGTTTCACCCTGAGAATTCGGTTTGAAAACTGTGATGAGTTGTCCACTCATGAGAATTAAAAAGACCAAAACCAGAGAGGGATGTTGCTTGCTCTGGGTCTGGTATGGGTGGTATCACGCCGTGGTCACACTGACACCTGGGTCTGGAGGCCATCCTGCCTCCTTGACTACCCAGCCTTCAGGGGTGATTGCTCCCTGCCTAGCTGCGTCTGCCATTATTTCCCCACAAGAGTTCATGGGAAGAGAAGTGAGGAATAAAGACTGGATTATCTATTTTAAAGAAATTATATTTTGCATGAAATTTTTCATATTTTTGTAAAAAGAAAAAGCCTCATTCACTCTCCTTTCCCAATGACAACCATATTCTGCTGCATCCAGAGGAAGCTCCTGATTTGTTTCAGTGCTTTGAAATTATATTCTAATAACCCCTTCCTCACTTAGAAGCTCTTGAACTGAAAACTATTGGGAATTCAAGGGTGTTGGTAACAGGGGCTGGGCATGGTGGTTCCCTCCTCCCAGTGAAACCCTTGAGAATTAAAAAAAAAAAAAACAACCCAGACAAAATTTATTTTAAAAAATATATAATTTATTTTTAAAAAGACAAAATTTATTTTTAAAAGATCAAGGACTGCAGGACAGGTATGAAGCCAGTGCAGCCTGACTGGTGGACCCAGGCTTTGCTGGGACTGACTGCCTGGGTGCGGGGGCCCCAAATGGCCACTGAGCACCATTCCTATCACCTGTGGACATTCACAGGATCACTGAATGGGACAAGTGGGAACGGACCACAGTGGGACATCTGGTCTAACCTCGCTGCTCAGGCAGGATCATCGCAGAGCACATGGCACAGGATTGCGTTCAGATGGTTCTTGGGTATCTCCAGTGAGGGAGATTCCACAACCTTTCTCTGGTCAGTCTGTTCCAGTGCTCTGTCACCAGCACAGTAAAGAAATTCATCCTCGTATTCAGGTGGAACTTCCTGTGCATCAGTCTCTGCCCTTTGCCTTCAGTCCTATTGCTCGGCACCACCGAGCAGAGCCTGGCTCCATCCTTTTGGCACCCTCCCTTCAGTACTTATAGACATTGACGAGATCCCCTCTCAGCCGTCTCTTCCCGAGGCTGAACAGGCCCGGCTCTCTTCGCCTGTCCTGGTAAGAGACAGCTCCAGTTCCTCGATCATCTTTGTCACCNCGATCATCTTTGTCCCCCTCCGCTGGACCCGCCTCAGGAGCGGCTGTCTCTCTCGTACTGAGGAGTCCAGAACTGGACACGGCACCTGGGCTGAACAGAGGGGCAGGATCACCGCCCTCGACCAGCTGCCAAGGCTCTTCCTCAGGCATTCCCGGCGGCGCTGCTGCCGCGGCGCTCCCGGCGGGGCGGACCCGCGCTGCCATGGCAACAGGGGCGCGAGACACCCCGGAAGCGAACGCGCGCGCCGGCCCNGTCGGCCACGGCCCCGCCGCCCCCCGGCCCCGACATGGCTCTGCGGCGGCTTCTCCTCATCGCTGTCGCGTTGGCGGCGGCCGCCGCGCCCGCCGCCGCCTTCTACCTGCCGGGCCTGGCGCCCGTCAACTTCTGCGAGGCCGGCAAGGAGAAGCCCGAGTGCAAGGTGAGCCCGGGGAGCGCTGAGGGGCGGTCCCTGAGGCCGCCTGGGTGCGGCGCGGCCTGGGTGTTGCTCCTCTGCCGCGGGGGCTGCGTCTTGGGGTTTGTCCCTAGGGTTTGTAGCTGCCTTGCTCTGCTGTACCGAGGCTACCCGGCGTAGCGGGGGCTGTGGCTGCGGGGACTCGGAGCGTGGTTCAGTTCCCGCTGTGCTCGAGTTGTTAGGGTTGGAAGGGACCTCACAGAGTTGTTAGGGTTGGAAGGGACCTCTAGAGATCATCTGGTCCAACCCCCCTGCCAGGGCAGGGTCGCCTGGAGTAGGTGACACAGGAATGTGTATGAATGTCTCCGGAGAGGGAGTCTCCATGACCCCCTGGGCAGCCTGTTCAGTGCTCTGCCACCCTCAGTGTAGAGTTCTTCCTCGTGTTGAGGTGTAACTTCTCGTGTTTGAGTTTGTGGCCACTGCTCTTTGGAAAGGAAATTGATAAGACAGAGGACCCAGGTGAATGGCAGAGGTGCTTGCCTGGCTCCTGGCTCAGCTCCGGCCTGACTGGGAAGTGACCACGATCCCTCCGAGGGACGGAGAGAACTGTCGCCACGTCCTGTGAGTTCCGGCCACGTTGGGGAAGTAGGAAGTCCCGGCCGGTTATCTCTTGGGCCCTCTGAAATCCTTGCAGGAAAGCTGCAGCAAGTAAGGATGGCAGTGACAGGTTATGCCGAGGGGTGTGTGTGTGATTCTTGGCAGGAGCAAGCACCTAGTGGCTGGAGCAGATATCAAAGTAAGCATCCAGTATAGACTTTCCTTACTGTGTCTTCTTGGCTGCAGGAACCTGAAGTGTAGGGGCTTCTAGGCCCCTAGGTCAAGTGAAGCTTAAACTTACATTTGTGCCTGCAGAAGTGACGAGCAAAGTTCAAATAACCAAATTAGTCACTTGTAAGGATATTGGTGGGGAGCATTAATGTAAATCTCCTCAGATGGAAAATAGTCTTGGCTCCCTTGGGGCACCTTTTGAAGTTTTTTCTTGCTGCTGTGATAGAAGTTACAGCAGACTGTGTTATAATACTTGAATGAGAAAGTTCAAGACCAATCAGTTTTATGATCAATGGTCTTACTGCTGTAGAAAGCAGATGTCTTGCATTTTCTGAGCTCTCAGGGAAAGGCGACATTATCTTCTGCATTACATGAAAAATTGGTTTGTAGTTCTTCAGAATAGGAGGCTGCTTAAACTGCTTTTAGTAAATACCCTGTGCTGACTTTATCCTTTTGCTGTCTTGAATCAGCAGAGCCGGGAATAATCCAAGCACATAATGAAGGCACTTCAGTTGTAGTAGTAAAATATCCTGTGGACGTTCTTTTATAGGACCAGAGAAATGGGCTTGGAAGTGACCTCAGCAGGTTACATAGTGCAGCCTCATGCCAGCAGCTTGAGAGGACAGAGAGCACCACTGTTGTCAACACTAGATCAACTCAGCTCTACCTTTGTTTAAGCAAGCCTTGGAAACATCCAGGCATGGAGCATCCGTCTCCTCCCTGGGTGACCTGTTATAGCACTGCACCACCCTCTTAAGGACTGGGTTTTTTTCAAATACAGGCTAAAGCTTTCAAGCTGCAGTTTGTATTTTTTCACAACATCTCCGAAAAACATTACTATATTTGGATTATTCCTGTTTCAAGCTCGTAGAATAAACATTTCTTTTTTTTTTTAAGTCAGGTGGACCACGTAGCCTACTACCTTTTGTAACCAACCTGAGACACTTGTGGGGTGATCTTTCTCAGGTGTCTCTGCATTTTTATTCCTCATATAGTGTGTACAAAATGTTTGTCTTCTCCTGACAATTTATCATTTAATAAATGTAAAGTGAGGATAATGTAAATGTACCACCAGCAGGCAACTGAACACCTCAACAGCTGTAGTATTGCAAAAATTGTTTTCTGCAATTAGCCACTCTTATCAATTTACATATTAGACATAGCCATATGGAGAAGTCTAAAGCACTCTTCATATATATCTCTCCATGTAGTTTGCAACTGAATGTACTCTGGTCACTGGTAAGGAGAAACAATATATGATGAGATTATTGCTGTATCATATTTATGTAAGTGGATAAAATTAAGCTTCCTTGAACAGCCTTCCTTATTTACATTTCTCGCAGATTTCTTGCAATTATCACTGTTAATTGCAATGTCAGTAATAGTAGTGAACTTTCCTCTGCCTGAGGATTTGGATACATATGCCAGATACTATTTGTCTGTTATGGTCCCTGTGGATCTCTTGTCCTCTGTTGGTGAGATGGGTCGTTAATGGAGCACATAGCTAAGAGTGATGAGACTCATGGCTTTCTCCCTTTCTCCAAGTTGCCTGCTAATCTGCTTGGGCAAACTCAACTGCTTTGGCTGCTTCTTCCGGTTTTGCTTGGAATACCATCAGAAATGGAATGGCATCTATGCAGACTTAAATAGTAGTTCTTGCCTGAAGATTAAGAATCCTTACTCAGTTTTAAAAAAATACTGCTCACTTCAAAAAGGATTTGGTGTTGTATGGGAAATTGTTTATCAAATATGCTGTTTTGCAGTAATGCATATTAATCTTAGGAAAAATTGGAGGATTCACATAAATCTTCTCTAATGAAAAGCAGCTAATTTAAGGCCCTGGTTCTGTGACCAGCTGAGGCAGTCCAGCTCCCTGCTGCTGGGAGTGAGAGATTTTGTTCCTGTCTTCCCCTGGGCAGTGTGTTTCTGTCCTCTGCGTTGACCCAGCTGTGTTACTTGTTTTTTTGAGCTTAATATGGCAGGAAACTGTCCAACTTTTTGCCAGTCTAGTTTCTTGCTGTGTTTGGGAGTTGAAGTGGCTTACAGAATTATTGCAAGCGTGCACTACCCAGGGGTGAGCAGCAGGGCTGCATGGCTTATGGCAGGGACAAGCCTCAAGGTGTGTCTTCACTTAGTGCATCATGCTAACAGCTCACAGAGCTTTCTGTGTCTCCCAGAACTGCATCCTGACTTGCACATGGACAGCTAAAGTCTGTCAGTAAAACACAGTACCTGACTGAAGTATCTGAGCTACAGATACATGTGAATATTTCCATCTTTTCTTTTCCTCCAGAATTTCTTGCTTTGGCTAAACTTTAATAGGGAGGAAGTGCTTTTCTGTTGTTAAGAAAATAGATGGCTTGCTGTTGAAAGGGAGAGGGCTTGTTCTTGAGGGCATTCACCTTTGTTTTTCTCTTCAGCTCTTGTCTGATTACACAGTAATATAGCTCAGTTTGTGTTGTGGTTTAACCTCAGCTGGCAACTAAGTACCACACAGTCGCTCAGTCCCTGCTGACCCCAAAGAAATGGTGAGGAGAACTGGGGGGAAAAAGTAACTTGTGGGTTGAAATAAGAACAGTTTAATTGAAACAAAGTAAAATATACTCCTAATGATAGTAACAACAACAATAATAATAATTTTAATGAAAAGGAGAGAGAGAGAGAATAAAACCCAGGCGTAACAAGTTGCACACTACAATTGCTCATCAGCCACTGATAAATGCCCAGCCCATGCCTGAGCAGCAATCATCCCTTTCCAGCCAACTCTCCCAGTTTATATACTGAGTGTGGCATTCCATGGTATGAAATGCCCCTTTGGCCAGTTCAGGTCAGCTTCTCCTGGCCATGCTCCCTCTCAGCTTCTTGTGCACCTCCTCACTGGCTGAGCATGGGAAACTGAAAAGTCCTTGACTCAGGGTAAGCACTACCTAGGCACAACTTAAAGCTTCAGTGTGTTACCATATTATTCTCTCATTGAATCCAAAGCACAGCACTGTACCAGCTACTAAGAAGAAAATTCTGTTCCAGCCAAAGTGAGGACAGCTTGCTGTGGTACTAAGAACTGCTCTTTAAAGGTTTTTTGGATATGTCTTTTGCTGTTTAAGCCCATTGAATTGGTTTACTGGGCAAGCAGTTAACTGCCAGAAGCAGTGTGAGGCAAACATTTGAAATTTATTGGAACTTCAAGACTAGAATAAGGGAAGGGATTTTGAGACTAAGAGGGAAGAGTGAGAGACTTCTCCCTTTCCATAGCAGCAGGCTAGCCCATCTCTAATTATTGCATATAGAACAAACTAGTCTGAAACTACAGTAGACTGAATTTCAGGTTCTAACTCAAGAGTTGGTAAAGTTACTGAAAAACTTTTATAGGAAGGTAAATGTGGATATCCTTACCTTCTTTTTGGAAAGAGATTCTGTTCAAACTTAAAATGGTGTATCAGTCTGAATACATTGTCTAAATTCCCATGGTTCAGTTTTTAGTTACTATACAGATTAAATTGTGGAACATCTTAATTACAGGGAGAAGTACTGGTCTTATCTGCACTTTTCTTCCTGTTCTCTTAAGGCTTTTATTACACTGAAGTTGTGGTAATGACTGAAATGACTCTAACTTGGTACACGGAACTCAAATAACTGGCAGTTATGCTAAGGATATTATTTTTGTGCATGATTTCCTGTAGTTGGAATGGTTATGTTAGCCTTTAAGTGTTTTTGTTATGTGGTCACTGCTTTTGTGATGGTTAGATAGTGCTTTACTTACGCTCCCAGCAGATGTAGTTCATTACACATCAAGATGTACAATTACACAAATCATTCATTTTCATCTTTCCTTAACCTTATTCAAACAAATCTATTTTTATATATCCATGAGAATTGAAGAGGTACTTTAAATATAACTGCTGATTATCTCTGCTCTTTCAGTCTGGAATCGAGCTATTTGTGAACAGACTTGACTCAGTAGAGTCCGTCCTTCCCTACGAATACACTGCGTAAGTACATTGTACTGTTTGTGCCATTTTAATTGTCAGTTTTTCTAAAAAGATGGATTTAATTTACCTAAAAGTATTATCTACATCTTCTTACAGCAGTGTGCCATTGAGGCATATCTATTTATTTCTCTAACATAAGTATACAAATACAGAATTTTCAATAAGCAGATGGATGCCCACATTGCTTCCTTTGTCTCAGTTGTCTTTGCTCATACTTTAGTGCATGGATTTATAGGCCCTCATGGAGGTTGAATCACTGTTGTAGTGTAACTTAGGGGTAAAATATGTGTGTGTATATATGTGATACTTTACTGCATTAGTTGTCACTGTAGATCAAAGTATTACTGCTGTCTTTAGTAGCCTATGCCAGATGAGTTAAAGTGGTAATGAGGTGCGAACATCCCATCAATTATCTTAATGAGGTGTTAAATGTTTTCTTTTGTACACATCATAGGAGTGCACAAAATGTATCAGTGCCTCGTACAACTATGTCAAGTTTTTGCTATAAAGAATATTTTGACTGTTAATATGGAAGAGCTTAAGCACCAGTTATGTCTACACTTTAAAGAACACAAATGTGATATATTTAAAAATAGAGTGGAAAAACGTGGAGGATGTGCTATTAAATGTGTTGGTGAATAAAACTGTAATAACCTGTTTAAGAGCGTTTGTAAGGCAGCTGTCTCTAGCTGGGTTTTTTTGGTTCCTCCCCTCCCGCCAAATTCAAGAATCTGGCCTGCATACTTTTTTTCTCATGGTTATTATTAAACTCTAGATGAAGATTTAATTCTTGTCTAAAATCTCTGTTCAAATAGGAGACTTCCAATTACTCAAGGAAGCTTATGCTACAATGTTCTGAAATAGCTGATTAAGAGATTTGATTGTTGGTTCTCTTTGGTTTATTTTCCAACTGGGATAGTGATTTTTACACTTCACAGGTTAAATGAAGAAACTGTGATCTACAGGAGAAGCTCTATAGTTTCTTTACTTTTGATGAACATGTTAATTTGGGAACATTATTTGCAGCTGAGAATATTTTATTAATTTCTGTATCTTTTCTCTAATTCAGGTTTGATTTTTGTCAAGCGGAAGGAAAGAAGCGTCCATCTGAAAACCTTGGCCAAGTCTTATTTGGAGAGAGGATAGAACCATCTCCTTACAGGGTTTGTTCTCTGACAGGGGATGTTTAGTAATGTGTGCATTCAAATGTAACCAAAGGAGCTCAGAATCTTGAAGATGATTTTCACAAGGGCTTTATCTGAGAGAGCTTCAGCATCTGAAATTCTGCACGATAGAAATCTGTCAGTTTAACCTAATTGTAACTGTGTGCTTGGCATCGTGGAGCTGTAGCCTGAAATACTGTGCAGGTTGTCTTCTCTCTTTGGGATGTGACAAAACTTCATTATTGCTGCTCAGCACTCTTTTTTCTTGGAACCAGATCTGAAAATATTGCAGCCATAAAATGGAAGAATTATAAATGGTGTTAGCTAGCTGGTCTTTTCTGGTGACCAAAGCTCTCACATTCTCTTCTACAGAGGTAGTAGGAGAGAAAGTTATCAGTTGAAGCTGTTTGTGACAGCATGGCTGCCGTGAGGTCAGATGACTTATCTGGTAAATCATGGCAGAAAACGTGTTTTAGTCAGTCACGAGCTCTTGCTGTAGGGCTCCTACAATGAGCACAGGGAGGGCTTTATAGCATGCACCAATATAAAAAGCTCCTCTGGAGGGTTGATGTACCTGGTCTCAGTAATTTGTTAGGTGTTTTCAGTATAATAGTATAGGCAATGAAATGCATAGGAGAAATTGTTAAAGACTGAAATAAGAGTTTGTTACAACCTTTTTGCTCATGAGTCTTTAATTTTTCTTAGTTCACATTCAACAAGAAGGAGACATGTAAATCTGTTTGTACAAAAACATATGATACCACAAAGCCAGAAGATAAACAGAAATTAGACTTTTTGAAAAAAAGTATGCTACTGAATTATCAACATCACTGGTAAGTTGGTATCAAAATTCATAGATTGGTTAGTGTATTATGTTGGTGATAATTTAGTTTATAATTTTGTATTTGCAAGTTAATACAGATGGAACATGAGATATTAGCACTTAATATATTCCCCTTCTGTTTTTGCAAAAAATGTTATATTGTTATATTTTTTGTTGTCTTCATAAAAAAAATTCCTTCACTTAAAGGATAAGCACTAGGAGCAATGGAAATAAATCTGTTTCTGAATGCCAAGCTTTGTGGTTACTGTAAAATACTGCTGCTTCTTTTTACGTGTAAAGGTAGAAGTTAGTCCTGCCTTGGCTTGAAAAAAGTCTTACAGGACCTTTGTTCTGTTGCTGTGTTGTCTTTGTTTTCCTCTAGAGCCCTTTCACTTACCTTCAAATGCTGTGTCCAGGAGAGAGGATCAACAGTTCTGAAAGAGTTTTATACATTGTTTGTTTCTGTTCTATGGATATGGAGGGGAAAGGTGGCCAGTGAAAACTAATTAATGAAATAATTTTGGGGAACGCATGAATGCTTGGTCCTTTCCTATTCTCCTATCCTGTATCTGATTGACCTTGAAGTGTGTGGGAGCTCTTCTTCAGCTTGGACATGGAATCCTCATCTGATGGCCATTAAGGGTGGCAAGGCTGAATGTGTGTGCTGAATCTCAGGCAGATTTTCGGTTTTCCAACACTGCACCCACATCCAAGAGCTGTGAAACATTTATCAGCAGGCTCAGTCTTGCCGCTGGAAATACCCAACCATGTTATCAGTGTTTGTTTAGTGCTTGCTGTGTTGCTCTGCCAGCAGCAGCTTTCAGGTGCAAGAATAGAAGGAATAACTTGGGCATGAGTTCCTGAGGCATGTCTTTGCAAGGAGCACATTAACATCATTGACTGATGTCACTCAGGAGTATGCCCTAATTACAAATATGGGCTTCCTGCTTTATGGGAACAAATGTTTCGGTCTTCATCTAATTGGATTTAAACTTTTTTGGTATTTTAGTAAAAATGGAGTTGAATGTTGCCACTGTCATTAACTGTTTTTCTGTAATGTCACATTCCATTCCTTCAATTTTGAAACAGATGGGAAGGCAACAAGTGCATTTTCTGCAGCTCTTGGGAACTGCTATGGGATATCCCTTTGTGGGGATAAACTGCCATTCACTGATGTAAATGTTTTTGGGAACCTCTTGAAAATGAGTATAATAGGAATTTGAAAGGTTACGTCAGAAGGGTTCACAGGCAATAGTCATATGTTCAGGTAGGTAAACAAGGAAGTAATAAACTCTGAAAGGTACAGTTACTTTTACAGGGATTTGAGGTGTATATGCCTAATGCTAAAATACGTGGAGCTTCAAACATGCTGGACTTGATTATATTCCTCTTAAATACTGCATATGTTTGTAATATTTGCACCACTTTGAATTTCAGTGATGCATGTGAGTCTGGCATAAAGCTTCAGCTTTAAAAGATTGTGTATGTTTTGGTGTGTAAATTAAAAATAGCTTCCCAAGGGTATGAGACTTGAAAGAAATGAATTTTTTTTAGGAAAGCCCATAACTTAAGCTGATAGAAAATGAAACAGAACTGTGTAAAACTAGTCATACCAAAAAGTACTTCAGATTGGTTTGGGGTTTTGTCCCTGTGTAGATTAATTTGTTTTACAAATATACTTAGTGTATTCAGGTATACTTTTTTTTAACCAGTATAGTTAATTTGATAGGACTGTTAAGATTGAAGTAAGATATAATTCTGGTTTTCAGTGTGAAAACTTCCCTTGAAATTTAGGTTATTTCTTAGTTCTTTTAATGGCATTTCTACTATGTTTTTTTTTGCTCTACCCACTGCCCTAAAACTTAGGAACCGGTGGCATGAAAAATCCCTAGTTATGTCTGTTAGTCTTCCTTGAAAAATCCCCAGTTATGTCTGTTAGTCCTCCTTAGCCACAGCTTCACAAAGTGGCAGTGGCTGGATTTTGTGATTAATGATGCATGCTTCAGGAATATGGTACAGAGGTATGTTGTACAGGGATCAACAAGGTAGCATAAGTGAGGATTCAGTAGAAGGATATTATCCAGCTTCAGTTTATCATGAAATTCCTGGGGAACACAGATGGTGCAAAGTACTTTTAAGGTTTCAAAAGCCACTTAATAAGATTAGGAATTGACATACTGAATTGGGCTCAACAGCTATACTGATATCTTGGCTGGCAGTGTTCATCACCTGATGTTCTTGGGAGATGTATAAGAACACTGTTGAATAGCATATTTGCTCCACATGTATAATCTCTTCAACCTATTTTAAATTTGAAGATTAACTGTGAAAAATGATTTGCTACTTAAACTATCAATTTGTTCCAACATTGCTGCTTGAAGGCAGCTCTTTTATGAGCTTTGCTGCATAGAGGCAAGGGAAAGCCTTTATCCAAACCAAACTTACTTGCAATATGTTAATATTGCCTTGTTTTGATTAGGAGATTAAAACACTGGCAAAAGTGAGCAATCTCCCTAGCATACATTATGGAGATAAAATTTCAAATATACAGGCATAGAATTTTTTGTTGGAAAAGACCTCTAAGATCATTGAGTCCCACTGTGTGGTAGGTTGACCCTGGCTGGACACCAGGTGCCCATCAAAGCTACTCTGTCACTCCCCTCCTCAAGTGGACAGGGGAGGAGGGAAAATGTAATAAAAGGGTCAAGATAAGGGTAGGGAGAGATCACTCATCAACTACTGTCATGGGCAAAACAGACTCAAATTGGGGAATTTAGTTTAATTTATTACCGGTCAAATCAGAGTAAGATCATGGGAAATAAAAAACACCACCTCCCCACCCCTTCCTTCTTCCCAGGCTCAACTTCATTCCCGGTTTTCACCACTTCTTCCCCCCAGTGGCACAAGGAATGGGGCTTGTGGTCATTTCATCACACATTGTCTCTGCCACTCCTTCCTCCTCAGGATCTGGACTCCCCATACTCTGCCCTTGCTCCAGTGTGGGGTTGCTCCCATGGGAGAGTTTTTCGTCAACTTCCCCAATGCAAGTCCTTTCCATGGGCTGCAGTTCCTCATGAACTGCTCCAGTGTGGGTCCATTCCACGGGGTGCAGTCCTTCAAGAAGAGGCTGTGCCAGCATGATTCTCCCATGGGTTCACAAATCCTGGCAAACCTGCTGCAGAGTGAGTCATTTTTCCATGGGGCCGCAGGTCCTGCCAGGACCCTGCTCCAGTGTGGGCTTTCTATGGGATCACAGCCTCCTTCAGGGCATATCCACCTGCTCTGGTGTGGGATCCTCCATAGGCTGCAAGTGGATTTCTGCTGCCCTGTGGTCCTCCATTAGCTGCAAGGGGACAGCCTGATTCACCATGGTCTGCACTGTGGGCTGCAGGGGAATCTCCGCTCCTGTGCCTGGCACAGCTCTTCCCCCTTCATCTCCACTAGCCTTGGTGTCTGTCAGAGTTGTACATATTGCCACTCCTCTCTCCAGCTGCAGCTGCTATTGTGAAGGGTTTTTTGTCCCTTTCCTAAATCTGTTTCCCAGAGGTGCTGCCTCTGGTCACGTAGGGGCTTGGCTTTGGGCAGCAGTGAGTCTATTGGAGCCAGCTGGCTCTGCCTCTCTCTGACATGGGGGAAGGCATGGCAGTTCTTACAAAAACCTCTATAGCCCCATGTCAACTAAAACCTTGCCACACAAACCAAATACAAACATAAATGTAACACTGCCAGTTCCACCACTAAACCATGTCCCTGAGTGCCATATCTAGTCTTTTAAATACCTCTGTGGTTGATGATTCCATCACTTCCCTGGACAGCCTGTTCCAATGCCTGACCACCCTTTCTGTGAAGAAATTTTTCTAATATCCAGCCTAAACCTGCCCTGGCACAACTTGAGGCTGTTCCCTTTCTTCATATCGCTAGTTGCCTGGGAAAAGTGGCTGACCTCCACCTTGAACATCTGTCATGCATTTGTAGAGAGCAATAGGGTCTCTCCTGAGCCTCCTTTTCTCCAGACTAAACAACCCCAGCTCCCTCAGCCACTCATCATAAGACCCTTCTCTGAGATTCCAGCACCTCAGTATCTTTCTAGTAGTGAGTGGCACAGAACTGGACACTGGATTTGAGATGCGGCCTTGCCAGTGCTGAGTACAGGGGGCCAATCACTGCCCTGGTCCTGCTGGCCACAGTACTGCTGATACAAGCCAGGATGACACTGGCCTTCTTGGCCACCTGAGTTCACTGCTGGCTCATGTTTGGCAGTTCTGGACCAGCATCCCTAGGTCCTTTTCTGCCAGGCAGTTTTCCAGTCAGTCACACTTACCCCAATCCGTAGTGCTACATGGGGCTGTGCAGAACCCAGCATTTGGCCTAGTTGAACCTCATGCCATTGACCTCATATAATATGGTCCAAATGTAATGAATCTAAATCTGGAATAGCTTCTAATTTGCAATTTTGTTGTACCCTGTAGGAATTGGTTGGTGGTGCTGCTGCTTCCAACTGCAGTAGTCTTTGGAATCTCTTGAAAACCTGGAAACTCTTGTTTTCGTAGGGCCTGTCTTCACCTTTTCTATTGTGTCAATATAAACCAAGAAAACTGTATCTTGTTTCTGCTGAGTAGCTACTGGTAGGGATTATGCAGATCTCTCGATGTTGTGTGGATAAAGGCAGCCCTACCTCTCTTTACCCTTGTCTGTTAATGTGCTTTAAAAAGTAGTGCTAATTTAGAGGCTGTTCAAACATGCAACAGATTAAATAGTGCTTTGTTTTTGTTGTCTGAAGTCATAATTCCTGTGTTTAATTAAGTGTTTAAAAGTATCTATAAGACACTTAATTGTAAAGATAGTCAGTAGCTTGGTGAGTTGTACAAAAAATCTATTTCACTAACTTCCAGTGGGATGTCCTTTTTTTTGTTTACTGATGCACGGAAAGTGGCAGTTGTCTAATGTCTTCATGTATGAAGTTTATTAGTGTACCATTGAAAATATACCTTGGGCAATTAATGCTGGCAGATACTGAATTTTAAGCCTTCCTAACGTGACATACTTTTGGAATTTACTGTTCAGCTAGTTAAAACACTTCATAAAGCATAAAGAAGTTGGTTTATGGTCTTCTAGTAGTTCCTTTTATGAAGGGACAGGATCCTATGTTAGTTTCCTTTCTCTAAGTTTAAAAGTATGGTTTTGGTTTTGACATTTGTACTGTTACTTGCATTTTATATACAACTTGTCCTATAACTTTCTGCAACTCAGCATGGGAGTGTGCACTTCGACAAATTTTTTTATTGAAACTGACCTATAAACCCCCTGGTTTTAAGTAATGTGAATAAAAATATTGTGAGGGAATAATACAAAAGCAGCAGGTTTGAAAGTTATTATTTCCCCAGTTGTTTGGTGGCTTACAATTTTTTGGTAATGTAAATCATCTCATTAAAATGTTTCATACCCTTTGGTAGCTATAAATGAGGTTAATGATTAGGAATTCACTTAAATAGCAAAAAAAAAGTTTAAAGAGTGCCATGAAAAATGTCTTTTGCAATGGACGAGCAATGAGGAAACTGGAGAATTAATAATATGTGATGTAGGCATTTTTTTAAATTTTATGTTTTGTCTTGAACTTGTCAATTTTAGCTGATTTAGCAAATTTGATGCTTTTGGCCATTTTTTAGAGACAAAATAACGAAAAGTTAAATGGTTGTGACTTTGGACTGGACGAGTTTTCTGCTTTGGGCTATTTTTGTAAGGGGACTTCATGAAAGAGTGCAGTGAATAGAGTGGTGTCAGTTGAAGAACTACATGCTTGTAACTCATTTGGAACTTGGATTGGTGATTGGTGCAATTCCATGGGGGGTAGTATTATTCTTGTAGTTAATATTCCAGTAATGAATGTAACAAAGTTAGGTTAATGTTAATCTGGTTTTGTTTCCATAATGCTGTGTATTTTGAAAAATGGTGAAGTGTCCCTATGCCACTTACAGGATTGTGGACAACATGCCCGTGACGTGGTGTTATGATGTGGAAGATGGCCAGAGGTTCTGCAATCCTGGTTTTCCTATTGGCTGTTATATTACAGAAGATGGCCGTCCAAAAGATGCCTGTGTTATTAACGTATGTTTATGCAATTATATATTTTTTAATATCCTCTTTCTCCTAATTTAGAGACTAGAATTTCTCCTGTCATGTTTCTGTGGTGAGTCCTTGCTATTTTAGGAACCTATGTTGCCTAAAAATAGGCAAGTGTTTTGGTCTCTGGAAGTACCTCAATTGGAAAGCCTAACCTAAGCCTAAAAACCTTGTCTCTTATGCTGCCCTTTAGAAGGGCTCTAAAAGATCAAGGGATGGACATGCATGGCATTTACTACATGTGGAGGGTAAAGGCGAAGGAAAGCATGTCATCCTTCATTGCGTAAGAAATTGAAACGTTTGTAGCCTTGGACTTCATTTTTTGTGAAATAGGAGTGTTTTCATGGAAGCAGATTTGCATAGGTATGTTTGTACCTTTGCATATTTTTCAAAGGTTTACTTTCCCTAAAGCTGGGAGCTGATGGAAGAAGACCTAAGATTTCTGCATGAGCAAAGATTCTCTTGTGATGGACAGTTGATGTAGTGGTAGAGGTCCAGATAAGTGCACTGAAAGCATTACGGAGATAAGAATACAGCACAAAGTCCAGGAAGTCTTTAGACTACCACAGACCTCTTCCATGGCAAGATCACTGAGAACTTGGAATAGGTTTTTGGTTTTTTTTCAAAAGAACAGATCTTACCAAAGATAACAGTTTCTGTTGTTGCCAGTTTTGTTTAATTGCCTCCATAATGAGTTGGTTTCAGCGGCTCCATATGAATGGATGCATTTATGATCAAATACGTAATTTGGCAATATTATTTAATCTTATTTTAATACTTGCTTTTAATAAAAGGAAAATAATCTTTAAATGAGTAACTGGTGTACTGTAGAAGAACATTTCATTTATGTAACTGTTCTTATAATTGGGATGGTCTATAGAAAGGGTGGGGATAGAATCCTTAAGAGGTACTAACTGAACTTCAGTAGATGTAGCTGTTAAATTACTTGTGAGTTTAACAATCTCTGTAGCTGACTAAATTCCAAGGTGATGTTTCCCTTCACCAGAGGTTTGCATTCAGCATTCTTGGCTGCTGCTTGCCATTCATCCCTGTCCATCTTTGGTTTCAAAGGTGATTCTGTCACAGAGAGCATTTATTTGCATTGTTTGTCTTGGAAGGTTCTGTTTAATTGCTGAAAAAGATAATAATTGTTTTAAAATAGTTGATGTTTATGAAATGCTTCTGATAACAAAAGTTGTCCCACAGTTATCTGTTCAGTTTGCTACTTAAAATAGGACATCTTCAGTTAGAGAAATTTATTAATATATTTTAAAAATATTTTAAAGTAAGTTTTCTACTTTTCAACTGTAGTTGACTGTTCTTAGCATTAACTTTTCTTGTGTTTTTAATGCAAGAAGGCACTTACTGTCTTTATAATTCCCAGATTGTCACATTAATATTTTAGGGAATTTCTTGACAGAAACTGTATACAGTCTAAAATTCTGTTATGCTGGCTTCTGTCTAAGGCTTTGAGATGTCTATATTTTTTGATTGTTTAATACAACTTTTTGTCATTGCAGTCAGAATTTCATGAAAAAGATACCTTTTATATTTTCAACCATGTCGACATAAAGATATATTACCATGTTGTGGAAAATGAAGCTCTTGGAGCAAGACTAGTTGCTGCTAAACTTGAACCAAAAAGGTTAGTAGTTGAAAGTAACTTGTCATCAAAAAGTGATCCATCCCAAGACACTTGCTTTGATCTGGGAACCTGCTGCAAGTCAGAAATGTTTTCAGATATTTGACCTGTAGATTACCTCTCCTGTGGATTGGTATGGTGTAGTTAGGACAGTCTAATGTCATTTTGTTCTGAATTTGATGGACCTTGGTGCACTTTTTCTTGTTTGAACCAAGAAAAGATAAAACCTGTAAGTGTTTGTGGGATGTGATGTGTGTGTGCGTGTAGAACCCTGATTTCCCTACCAGGGAGTGTTCTGTTTTATATCAGAATAGTCCACCAGTACCTGATGCAGGCTTCACTAGTACAAGATTTGATGTCTTTAACAATTGGGGTTTAAATAGAAAGATTTCACAGATACACAGACACCAGAACAACTGATGAGCATGGTTTTTGCACAACTGGTGTCTGTTTTATTATTTCTTAGCAGCTTGTCTTTCATGGTATAACTGAGCTTGTTGCATTGTTGGTTCAGTTGAAAGCATTTTTTTCTGACAGAAGTTAGTAATTCTGGTGATGTAACTTTTTGAGTGTTTTGGAGGTTCATAGTAGTACTAAGACTTCTTTTATTTTTGTTACTCTGCTTAAGAGACTGTGTTCTTTTTAGAAGAGACAAATCCTGTTTAAGAAGTTCAAGTTTCAAAAGGTCCTAAGCTTAGGATATGTTCCTTATGAGTTCTGAAATTTATGAGACATTAATAACAATTCTTGTATTTAAGGGAAGAATCCTTGGTATGCTTTTCTAAGATGAGTGAATTCTTTAACAGTGTTGTCAGTAGAGCAGCTTTCATTCTGTGTCTTTTCTTCTCGCAGTTACAAGCACACCCATCCAGACAACCCGGATTGCTCAGGAGTACCTATGGATATAAGTAATAAGGCTAGTGGAGAAGTCAAAATTGCTTACACATACTCAGTTACTTTTCATGTGAGTACTAAGATTTCTGTGATAGTTACCTCTTAAAATCATGCATTAATAGTCTGAATTGTAAAGATGGACAAATAAAATTAGCTCTCAATAGTAAATTTCTAGTTTTAAAACTTTATTTGAACTGGAATGTCAGAGATGGCTTGGGATTTAACCACTTACATTACAGTTTTGCATACCAACACAAAGAGAGTGGATGTGAAACACATATGTCGTTTTTAAAAGACTCACTCTTTCCATGTCTGCCCAGGTTGTCTGGTAGATTATTTTTCAATCGAAGTTCTTAAGTCTGAGAAATTGTGTGTTTCAGCAAATGTTGTAGGTAGGTTGAAGCTGATCATTTTCTGCTCTCCTGCTGCAAAAGCTGCCTTCTCTCCAAGGTCTTCCTCCCATGGAAACCTGCAAAGGAGTAGGAAGCTGGTATTCTTTGTTCTGCTACTCTATTTAAAAACAGAGGAGCAGCATATCAGGCAACTGCAGGCAGCAGTGATAGCTGAATATATCTCATTTGGTTGACAAACAAGAAAGGGGGATTTTGATTTTGTTTTGTTGTTTGCTGGAAAAACTGTTTCCCGAAGTTTCATACTCTTTCTCAAACTGTTTCCATGTTAGTCTGAGTTCAAAATAAATAAATAGTATAAGTATACTCAGGAGGGATTGTATTATGTATAAAGTATATAATTATATTGAGAACTTATATTTTGAGAAATTATATCAGTCATGGTGCTGAAATGAATTTGTACACCAAAAAGCAAGTATTTCTGGAACCCTGTCAGAAGTTACTAATTGAGTGACCTCTGCTTCATATTATTTTATTGTTTCTCCTTGAAAAAATACATGCCCAGCTGTGTGTGCCTTACTGTTCTGTGGACAGTGTTACATCAATTGAAGGTAGTCTTCTGAATTTCCATTGGGTTGGCCGATCAGGTCATCTCAGGAAGACAAAAAAGGCAGTTTAGGTAGAGGAAAAATGCATTTCTATCCTAGAGTCACTGGTTTAGAAACTTGTTGCTTGCTTTGAGACATAGTTTTATTATCTCAGTGAACTAGATACATGATCTTGGCTAAATTTTTTTAACCCACTGAGTTTTTTCAAAACCTGGCTTTACTGGAAACACTCTTGCTCTTGTATAAGTTACTGAAATAACAACCTGTCAGACACTTAGCCAATTTTATTAATTGATAGTAGTGTTTATGGTTTGTTTAATAGCACTCTCCACCTCGACTAGCACTGTCCATTCCTTTTTTCTTGTTTACTCTGAAAAATAAAACAAAGAAATGTCCTTTTTGAAGTGTTCATGATCAATGAATGTTCATTCTGAATAAGTATAATCTGTTGAAATGCCTGGAGGAATAATTTGCTTTCCTCTACTAACAGTGTAAGTTTTGTAGTATTGTCTCCCCACCTGTCGTGCAGTAAAAGCTGTTTGTAATGGGATTGGTAGTTGGTACTGAAATGAGGTTGTCTGAAAGCAAAGGATAATTTGGACAGAGCATGATCTAGAGAGTGAAGTATTATGCTTAAGATTGCATAGCATATCTTAGTTTCCCTATATTTGGACTTATATGTTTCAAAATATGCATGTTCTTTCATTATTCTGCTAGTCTATTCCAGTTCCAGATGAGCTAATACAGTTCTTGAAGGGAGGAAGCACAATTACATTAGTTTGATAGGCCTTTATGTCTTAAGAACACCTATATGCTCAAATTCAGAAAATATTTTGTTTTAGGTTCTATGGTCAAATCTTACATTTGCACTAGGTAGCTATTATTAAACTATTCCCTGTAAGGCATGGAACTTGAAATTTCAATTAGTCACAAGATTTAAGATTGCTTTGCATGAACATCAACTTTTAAATGTACAGGTTGGATACTGACTCTATCTGAAGCTCATGTGTTTATTTTTTCAGGAAGAAAAAAGTATCAGGTGGGCATCAAGATGGGATTATATTTTGGAATCCATGCCTCACACTCACATCCAGTGGTTTAGGTGAGAAGGAAGTTTATTGTACTGAAGTGTTTACATTGCAGTTTGAATGATGATTTTCATTTTTGTTCTTTTTTTTTTTTTTTTCAGTATTATGAATTCCCTGGTGATTGTCCTCTTTCTATCTGGAATGGTAGCTATGATTATGTTGAGGACGCTGCATAAAGATATTGCAAGATACAATCAGATGGATTCCACTGTAAGTCTAAAATGTGGCTCCTAAAATTCATTTGGAATGTAATTTTTTCAGTTAAATGTGCAGCTGTAACAGGCTAATGAAGTTGCAATCTACTGTATTAAAATAGGTGTATTTCTTTTACAGGAAGATGCTCAAGAAGAATTTGGCTGGAAACTGGTTCATGGTGATATTTTCAGGCCCCCAAGAAAAGGAATGCTGTTGTCAGTTTTCCTAGGCTCTGGCACACAAATCTTAATAATGACTTTTGTTACCCTGTGTAAGTAGTCAAGTGAGGAGGATTTAGTGGAATATTCACGATTTTTCACTGCTAACTGCATGGTACTAGTGAAAATAGCAGTATAATGTTGTCTAGAAAATTCATAAAAGTCATTAGAAAAAGCTGAGCTGATGTAGTAGACATGCAGCTTGGTATGCACAGATTTTAAGATAACTGATGTTCAGACATATAGTCTAAAATTTCTAACATAGTTTCTAAAATGATTCATCTCTGCTTCACAGTTTTTGCCTGCCTGGGATTTTTGTCACCTGCTAATCGGGGAGCTCTAATGACCTGTGCTGTAGTTTTGTGGGTACTGCTTGGAACTCCAGCCGGTTATGTTGCTGCCAGATTCTACAAATGTGAGTAAAAGTTACTGAGAATGACAAGGCTTAAGTTCATTAAAGTAAATTATCACTACAGAACTGATTTTTGTTTTGCAGCACTGTTTGTAGCTTCCCTCAGGGCAACTTGGAGAAATGCACTTACTTTAACAATAGAAAACATAAATAGAACACTAACATAGTTACACTGGTTTTGATGTAATCATGCCTGAAGACCCTGAACTGCTCTTGCTGCTGAGTGTTTGTGAAATTAAATAGTTCTGGGACTAAGGTCATTATATCTTTACATCAGACAGTTTTCTGCTTCTCTTTCCTATAATAAGGGGGACAGTGTAAACCTGAATTTAGTTTCAGCCGTGGATGTTGCTTGGTAACACACACCTGCACCCCCAAATTGTGAACCTTAGTTCTTGCATGCCTGAGATTTGTGACCTCTTAGCTAGCTCCAAGGTTTTTTGGAGAGTAGTGCTTATCAGACTGTGGCTGGAGCACAGGGAGGATTGTTAGGTGTTCTGTAGTTGTAGAAACCAACCCAGTGGTGTTTGGGCCCCTGACAGGAGTTAGTTGGTATGGTTTTCCCTCACTGATCCCAGCTATTGTTTCAAGACCTGTCTGTCTACCAGCCTCAGATGGTTTACCTCTGTATCCTGATTTATTTTAAGGTGAAGCATGGCATTCCACATACAGCTTGTTTTAATTACCTTACTCAAGATGAAAGGTTTTTTGACTGAGAGAGATGGATCTTTTGGACTACTTTAGTTCTGAGTATATGGAGTTAGGGAAGAAGTTTATTTCAGAACTTCAGCTTGGCAGTTCTTTCTTCTAACAGTTTTGTAACTTTCACANAGAAGTTTATTTCAGAACTTCAGCCTGGCAGTTCAGATATTGGAGTTCTTTCTTCTAACAGTTCTGTAACTTTCACGTGGGGAAAACCAGTGGGAAAGGTGAGTTTGTATCTTGTAAGGAGTTTTCACACAGTGGTAGTGATGTGATAGTGACCTATTCCTAATCTCCAAGCCAGTTAGACTTAAATGGAACGAAATTTTAGTACTAGGAGCATAATTGAGGATAGAATTATTCTTTATATTGTGCTGTATACTATGTGTTTTGAAGGATATTTTGAAGTGTATTGATAGTAAATCAAATCCTGTGTGTTTGGTGAAGATGTAGTTATTAATGATTATATTTCATATTTTACCTTTTTGGGAATAACTTAGTTGATACTTGAATGTTTAACTACTAAGGCAGTGAGTGACTGATCCAGAGATATTTTTGTTATAACAGGAAGTGGTTCATACCCTGTATAGAGCATGGAAACGTGATTTTTTTTTTTTTAAAGGTATACAAATAAAGTAATGTGAGACATAAAATGCAACTGAAATGGATAACCAGCTTTAAAAAATTGGGGTGTTTTTCTATATTACATTTAGGAAGTGAAACTTGAATTGAAATTAAATGGTTAATCTTAATAACTGCTGTCACGTTCTACTAGGTTTTTATGAAGAAATAGAAACTTAATTAAAATCACTCTAACCATAATCACTTCTGACTCTTGAAATAAAGAAGCATGTCACTATGGCAGTGCTCAGATGAAATTATCAGCTTCACTGCACTGCAGCAGAATATTTTCATTTGAAAGTATACTACTAGTATTTTTATCAGCATAGTGCAAATTCATAAAGATTTTCTTAATAAAGCCATCTTTGGTCTTTCGTTATCACCACTGCTTAATGCTGCTAAGACTCAAGAAAAGATCACTACTTCTGTAAGCATGTTAGTTCTGACTCTCCTGTAAGATTCATAAGCAAGAATTATTTCAAGAAAACTGTTAAGCATGGTTTTCACGTATTTATGTATCTTTACCTACTGAAACCTGCAGTCAAATGTTAGAAAGCTTAAATTTCTTAATGACTACAGGTTTAAAATGTTTTTTAAAGACTTAAAAATACTACAGATCTTTTCCCTCCTTTTAGTAGATAAAGTGGTCAGAAACACAGTTTTAGTTGGATACCTTTTCTGACACTGGTCTGAAACTATTTGCTTTGAAGTTCTGTGGTTGAGCAATAGGATAAGGAAATTTAATTTTATTGCTGAAGATTTAGTTTATTGTTTTAAATTTGAGCATGATAGCACATTATTTGAGTATTTGCAAGCTAAGTGTAACAGGTAAATGGACTGGAAAAGTAATAGTTGAGCTTAATGCGTATTTTAATGTCTGGCAAATGTTTTAATACAGCATTTGGAGGTGAGAAATGGAAAACAAATGTCCTGCTGACATCATTCCTTTGTCCTGGGTAAGTTGAGAATACTGTGATGATTAACAGAATTAAGTTGCTTCTCTGATGTGCATAGCTAATTCTTTAAGTTTTGGCTCTACAAGTAAATCTTACATTGTCCCTTTATTCTGGAAGCTACAAGAGTATCATGGTGCTTTTGACAAAGATAACTATGTTAGTGGCATATCATCCTTAGATTTTTTTTTTTGGTAAGCATTTGTTTACTCTCACCACATGAAAAGGTTGATGAGGAAAAAGCTTTATGATAGTAGTAAGTTTTAGGCCCACTTTTTCATTGTTTTCTTTTATTCTCTGGGCTGTTTCTCTGACCACACTGTAGTCGGTTTTATATAGTGTCATATAATGTATAACCATTCTGATAAATTTTTCCACTTAATCACAGCAAGCAGTCTTACCCTGAAGTGTAGTTAAGACAAGCATATATTTGAAATAGCTTAGCTGGAACGTCAGCTCCTGCTGGAGTTCAGTCCCACTAGATTAACAAAGAATTGTTTTCCTGACCTCTTCGTTTTCATATTTTATGTGTGTCATTTGGTTTTAGCAGAGATTTGCACCAAAACGGTGCCACTGTTTTGTCAGCATTACTAAATGTTAAGAAATATTTCTGTGCTCTAAGTGTGCTGTGTGTTTTTCAGAATTGTATTTGCAGATTTTTTTATCATGAACCTCATTCTCTGGGGAGAAGGCTCTTCAGCAGCTATTCCGTTTGGTACTTTGGTGGCTATTTTGGCACTCTGGTTTTGCATATCTGTACCACTGACGTTTATTGGTGCCTATTTTGGGTTTAAGAAAAATGTAAGTGTTCCTGAGACGTTGTTTTTAAAGAGTATACATACATATACACACACAACTATTTTTCTCTGTATAGGCCATGACTGAGGTAGCACTGAAGTTAGTTGCACTGTTGGCTCCAGTTCTGTTCAGTTACTTTAGAACTGCATTAGATAGTCTTGGTATTCCAAGGATTTGATACTTGGTTGGTGGCAGTGATACTTCTCTGCAATTATTTGGGTTATTGTTGTATTTAATTGAGTGACTGCTACAGATAAATAAGCGATTTGAACATTTTTATTTTATTTAGCATCTTTTTCATATACTAAAACAAGTACTTGACCCAGCAAGCATAAAGGAAAGCAAATTATGCATTTCTGGGTTTCATCACGTATTTCTTGTTCCTGTCTGCCCTCTACGCTGAGGATGTTTCCTGATCAGATTGCCGGAGTTCTGTGAAATCTATTTGCATAAGTACTATGGTAATGGTTATCTCTGATTTGGCAGACATTAAGTGGGATTTACTCCTAACCCAATCAGTTTTATATATTCTTAAGAGGGCTCTTTGTGACCAAACATTTCTTAATTTGGTGACCAATTCATTAAATAATGAGATTTTTTTCTTAAAAACCATTTTACTATCTGCTGCAAACAAATTTCTATACGTGTGGGTATAGATTTCATACATTTGTGGGTTTTCTCCTGCATGGGAAGCCAGGGTTCCATTTCTCTGTATATCTCCTGTAATAGCTTTAGAGAATATTGTCTTAGTAGGCACTTTTTAAGTCATTTGTGTAGTTATCCTGTTTTTCTTAAACAGAATTCAATGGGTTTTTTCTGATAACCATGTTGAAATTCCATCAAGTTCCCCTGCATTGTACAGGTGTGTACATCTTCTTTTAAGGAAGGAAGATTTGATAAACTGATAAGGCAATGTGTTAAGCAAGTGTTGGTAGCTGAGCTTGGTTGGGAGCAAAAGCAAATACAGTGTAGCTGGGTATGCACATGCTCAAAACAAAGAGTAGACTTTTTGCCACCACCTATTACAAAAAGAAAGCAAAAAGGTACTCCTGAAGTTTGACATTTTATTTCACTGTTTGTTATTTTTGTTTAAAGGCTATTGAACACCCTGTTCGCACAAACCAAATTCCTCGTCAGATTCCTGAGCAATCATTCTATACAAAGCCGTTACCTGGCATTATCATGGGAGGGATTCTTCCATTTGGATGTATCTTTATACAGTTGTTCTTTATTCTCAATAGTATTTGGTAAGTTCACCATAATTTGAATTTTCTCTGTCATAAAAAGTGGTAATTCCTTTGTGAAAGTTTTTCTTCTAGATGCTTTTTGCCTGAATTTTTGGGTTACCATAATACTGGTTCAATAAAATTTAAATGTTAACATCTTCTTAATATTTTGTTGTTTCAAAGATACACAGTGCTGTTGTTGTGCTTTTTGGGGTGTAGAGAGGTGGCTGTGATATGCTTTGCAATTTACAGCTGACATACAATATTCAGATAGTTTGTTGTTTTCTCATCCTACTCTTGTGACTTCATGTGGAAGTGGCTCTGAAGCTGATACATTGCATGTAACTTGACAGTAGTAAAGTTTATTAAAAGAAACTTGGTATTTTTTGATGGTTGTTATTAGGCTAGAAAAGTATTACTACTCTTGAGAGAGAAAAAAACAAGAACAAATTCTTGTGAAATCTTTATTAAAAAAAAACAGGAGAGTAATTATTTTAAAAAATAAAGCACCAAAGACTAGTCCAGTATAAGTGAATTTTGATGTGAGCTCACTGACAAAACTAATCTACTGTGAGGAATTTGTCTTCCTTCTGGCACAATTTAGTTATTGGATCTTGTTAAACTGTTTCTGAACCTTGAATAGGTGCCTCTACCCAACACAGACAGCTACAGCATTTGACATTTCTTGTTAATTTGGAGCTCTGCCCCTTTGATTGAAATGTGAGGTGAAATCCAGGTTCTGCTGAAGTCAGTGGAAGAGGTCACGTTGACTTCACTGGAACTGTGATTTCACCATTATGTCTAGTCATTTCTATGTCTAAAATCACAACTAGGGGCATGCTTTGGCCTTGCTTTCTCAGTGTTCTCAGACTGAGCTGCCTAAGTTCCTATTCTTTAGTTAGAAAATAAATTAGGCAATTGTATGGCTGCACAATTGACAGTTATTTCAAAAGGAAGGGGAAATACTTAAGGTGAAGGTGATGTTACTACATATGAAGAAATAATAATAGCACAATGGCCATTTTAATTTTTTTTCAACTCCTTTTTGTAGGTCACACCAGATGTATTACATGTTTGGCTTCCTGTTTCTGGTATTCATTATTTTGGTTATTACATGTTCTGAAGCTACAATATTGCTCTGCTACTTCCATCTATGTGCAGAGGTAGGAAATATTTCCTCTGTTTTTAAACCTGATAATGTTTTAAGAATGCTTAAAAAAATTTTAATGCTTTTGTAATTAAAAATAAGTATTCCAGAATTCAACATGAGCACTATTACTAGATGAGATGTACTTAAACCATGTCTTTAAAAAGTGAAGCAGGCTACTTTTGGCAAAACTTGTAATAGATATTAAAACCCTGCACTGGGTATTGCTGAGTCAGATATCATATCTTTAGATTCTCACTCCCTGTTTTCTGAAGGTGCCAAACTAATGCATTAGTTTTGTTCAATCAGAGTCCATTTTAGACATGTCCAACCTTGAGGGAAAAAAAAATCTCTGTGGCTAGAAATAAGTACATCTGGCTTATTTGGGGTTTTAGTATTTTGTCTTATTTGTTATTTATCTTTAGGTTACTTATCTCTAATTTTAAATGCTGTAATTAAAGCAGTATTGGCTATATGTAGTTCTTCTCCCTGTAGATAAAAAAAGCCCTACAAAAACTTGCTTTAGGATAAAGTAGAAAGAGTAGCTCTGCATTCACTAGTAGGGTCAGTGGGCTAGAGGTGTATGCAGTACTGCTCATATGTTTGTATTTTTTCCTCACTCCTTCTAGGACTATCACTGGCAGTGGCGTTCGTTTCTCACTAGTGGTTTCACAGCAGTTTATTTCTTAATATATGCAATACATTATTTCTTTTCTAAACTGCAAATCACAGGAACAGCTAGCACCATTTTATATTTCGGTTATACCATGATTATGGTTTTGATCTTCTTCCTTTTCACAGGTAAGTGTTTTGAACCTTAATTTTAAATTTTGAATCTGCCTTTAGTTTTGCACAGTAGAATCCTTGGCAAAACTGATCTTGATACAGAATTATAAATTTATGTGTGCCTTTGATTTTTTTCCAGGTAGTTGTGTAACATATTGCAACTATGGGATTACAAATTTTAGTGAAAAAGATAAGTGAGGATGAGGCAAAACTACTGCTAATTTGAGGTGTGGCCTATAATTTGGTCTGCAAATATGAGATAAATACTTTTCTGGATTTCATTCCTAGGATACTCATGACAAACTCAGTTTTTTAAATTAGTTGTCTTTGGAGAAGCACACTTCAAATCACACACAATCAAGTATAAAGTTGCACTCTCAAGATAAAAGCTGAAGATCTTATGGAATAGGTGGAAGGAAGAGAGAGGAGTAAAAGTTGACAAAGAATGATTTTTTTTTTTTCCTTAATTTGCTCTCTTCTAGGATGTATTTACCTTTATCCCAATTGCAGTGAAGTGGCATGAAAAGCAGACAGAATTTCTCTAACATTTTTTGTATCAGTCTTGTCAGAACCTTATAATCTTCATTGTGAGTGTTTGGAAAAATGTCTGGTTTAGGTGCTGCATTTCAGTTTCCTCTTCAGTAATTGAGATGAGGTCACAAAATCTTCCATTGTTGTTGTCAGTCAGACACAAATAGCCCTTGTTTAGGGTGGAAAAATGACAGTGAAAATGCAAAAAGTGTCCTTTCAAACTGATGCAAGAAGGCAGCAACTGCCAACTCCTCAAAAAAATCTTTAAAATTTTGTATTCTGCTTTAACAGAATGCAGTCCATCCTTGTGTAGTTTACCCTACAGAGCAATACTTCTGAAACTACTTTGAACTGATCAATGGTTTAGATAGTTTCAGGCTCCATGTTGATGATAACTTTTAATGATTCCAAAGGCTTTGATACATATTTACGTAGAGACACTATATTTTGAGACCTCCTAGACTACAAATGGTTTCTCATCAGAGCTTTTCATACAGAGCTCACTATGACTATTAAGTAGAATTTTCATTTCCACCTAACAGAGGGGAACAAAAATAGTCAGAAAAGAGAAAAGAACTGAGAATGGTGTTCATTTTAAGTGTAACTGAATATTTCAAAGACATTTCCACTTCAGCTAAGGAAATATTGAAGCTGTTTGCGCACTATGACTGAATGCAGATGATGATGAACAAGAGCAATGGCCTGCAAGGATTTTCTTGGTTCATTGCCTGTTAAAAGGAAGAAATGGGACTTGAGTGCATTATATAATCTCATTGAAAAGTGATCAAGCTATGTCCCAAAAGTGGTTAGTTTTATCTTCCATCCTTCATTTTAAGTCAGTCTAAAGTGTTTTGGCATTGCTTGCAGATTGTTTGTAATTTATACATCTCTACTTTTATTTACATTTCTGTACCAGTTTACAAGTCATTCTGAATGCACAGATCAGAAATTCTGCCTCACTTGCTCACTTTTTCTTCTTTCTCACCCTGCTTTTCTCTTAACCTTTACTTCTGGTCTGGGTGTACTGATAGTCTCATTGAACTAAAAAATCCTTGGATGCATGGTTGTTCAACTAGAAATGAATGTGTACTGCTGTACGCAGATCAATTTTAAAAGCAGTGCAAACTTACAAAGTAGCGTGAAAAATAATTAGGCCTTACGTAAGTGTAAGGTCAATTAATTTAGTTTCACCAGCATTTCCAACAGATGTTCAGCAAGTCTGGCTGTAATAGTTAACAGTTTTGCCCAAAGCCAGAATTGTGTTTACCCTGTCTCCTTTGTTCACTCTGTTTACTTTAGATGCATGCAGTAATTCTGGAGTGGATTCATTCAAGATAAAGGGGATTTACAATAATCTTCAGTGCTGAGATTTGGTTTAGCTGCCTTTCTGCACCTCAGATACCCGTATAATTTCCATTTTTTGCCTTTAGTCTTTCAAGTCAGTCATGTCACATGACATTGTCTGGAGGCATTAAGATGTGTCCAGTGCATCCCCCTTTTCCTTTGCTCATGCGTTCACTTTCAGTTGACCAAGTAGCTGTGGAGCACCTGCTAGCAAATTTTTAGGGTAGGTTCACAAGTATGCAGAGAAGAGGTGGTTTATTCTCAGCCATTTTCAGTTGCTTTTTGTGGCAGTCATTTGTTTGTAATTGGGACAGTGGAAATGCAAGTCATCCTTGTGCAACTAGAACTAAGTTTTCAGAGTCTGTATGTTCTTGGTTTTCTTAAATTTGCAGTTTCTGTGTTGAATCAGGGGAGGATACATGTGAAGTTAATCACACAGGATTGTAAAACACTGTGTGCCTAATGATTTATTTATCTACTTCCCACAAGATTAAGTGCAAATTACCTTTTAATTTGGGGAAATAATCCTTATTCTTAAGATTTAAGAATAATATTGTTCATTTAGGTTGATAAGAATGTAAAAGCAGATATGTTCAGTTCTCTGAGATTTACTGAAGTGCTCTAAGATAAGGTATTACAGAAGAAATCAGAGTTGTAGGATAAAGGGACAGGCAGTTCTCCATTTGTTTCAACAAAAGAACATATTAGCAATTTAGGAAAAACTGCTCCCAAAGGCAACTGACTTCCCATGTCAGGATGATGAAAAAGCTAAAAAGAAAAACTCATAATTGTTGTATGAAAACTATTCTGCTGCTGCTTACTCATCTGTTAAAAATTGTCAGGATCGGGAGGAAGGGTTTTGACTGTGCCCTGCTGCTATGTCGGTGTAACACATGCTTCAGGCACTTGCATCCATACTGCATTCCAGGTCATTGATCAGACTCAGCAGGCAGAATACCGGGAGCCACATGACAAATCTTTGATTCACAGCTGGGATCACAACTACGTATCACAGTAAATGAGTCACTTAAACATCAGTAGTTTAGCAAGCGTAAAGTGAAAAAAAAAAGACCATGATACCATTCATGGGTCCTTTCAAGCTTTTACAGAGAATGAGTTACCACACAACTTTTGTTGTCCCTCTTATCTGATCTAAAATAAGGGAAGGTTTTTTTCCTCTAAAAAACTCCCTTGACACTTGTATAAGTTAAGGATATGATTTTAGAAGACATGCTTAGACAAAAATCAGATAATCTTCAGGGCTTTTTTCCTGTCCTAGTTTTTGTGGGAAAGTAAGGTTCCTCTAACAGGTGTTCTGAACTGCTGTTTAATCCATTATCATTCTGATTGAGACTGAATTTTGATGTAATCCAGTTAGATTAACAAAGCCCAACTATATTAACTGTTTCACATTCAAAATAATATTTTTGTTAAAAGTTTATTTTGGAGTTTCACAAAAGAAAGGGATGAAGCTGTTTTTATTCTGCTTATACTTTCTGCTAGATGGATGGCAATATATCAGGGAAATGGTCGTCATGCTTAAATTTTAGTTCAAATTTGTGTGTCTGTTTTGACTGTTGTAAGTATTTCAGAAGTGTTTATTGTTAAGGTATGTTTTCATACCATATGTTTTCAGTAGGAGTTCAAGTTGTGTAGTAACTGCACTATGGTATGAAATTTGTATTAACTCAGTCTATGGAGAAATAAAGGTAATGGTCTAGTTTTCCAAGACCTTAACGTATTACTAAGTAATGGGAACACTCTCTTTGATGCTGTTAGTTTAAATGGTTTATTAAACATAATAACGATATTCTGACAGCTGAGCAGATCAGGTAAAGTGTTTGTGAGTAGTCACCCTGAGAAAGTGTGAAATGGAGCAATGTGAAGGAGTGGGACTGCAGCATACTGGAACAACAAGAACAAATATGTAAGATAAATAACACAGAAACATAACCAGAGTCTTCCGCATGATCTGTTCTATGGTTCTGAAAGTAATGAAATAGGTTATAGAGTAGTTGATGCCTTTAAGGGCCAGGTACTTTCTGCAACTTTCCATTATCTGATCTGATTGATGTACTGAAGACTAAGGACAGCAGATCACATATACATACATCCTGTCTTAGAAACTATGGACAGAAATTAATGTCTCCTGTGTCAGTATTCTAACATGTAATTTTTTTTTTCTCTTTTAGGGACAATTGGATTCTTTGCATGTTTTTGGTTTGTAACCAAAATATACAGCGTAGTGAAAGTCGACTGAAGAAACCAATGTAAAGAATTAACACAGAAGAGGTTTAATCTTCATTAACGTAACTTAAAAACCTGGTCTCGTTGATGAACTTGAGCTTTATCAGAAGTATTGGCTTCCTATTCTTTGAGAATGATATTGAAATGCACCTACTTTTCCACTAACACGTTTGTATTGTGACTTAACAACCTGTTTTCTTTCAAACCTTAATGAAGATCAGAGTTACAATATTTATGCGTTTGTAAATACAACTATACTTTAAAAGAAACATTAAATTCTAAAGGCAGAATAGACGTGGCTGTATTACACAACTTAATGATACTTCTGATCAAAGTGCAACTGTAAATAGGTTTTTCTAGCTTGGTAGGTGGGATGAATTATTTTTCTTTGAGGGAAATGAGAACTTTTTATTATGCTAACTTTGAAGGATGACTCTTAAGTGTTGCTTTTAGTCTGGATGTGATTTTTATTTTTTACTGGTGTTACGTCCATAAATATTCTGATTTCTGTGACTTAATTAGTTTTGGTGTTCTTGGCCTTTTAAACTATGTGCCTCTGAGTCCTGGAATTTATAAATTCATAATCTAATAAACGTTGTAAAAATGTCTTCATTGACTTATTACATATTATAAGTTCATAAAAATATGTAAATACAATTATATTGACGACAAATGCTTAAAGATTGCATAGAGTATTTTATGGCATTTTCTATGGTTTAATGGATATTGACACACCCTTAGATCTGCAAGACTATTTGTGCTAAATGGCTATAACATGGACATGTGATTGTGGCGCATGAGAACTACATTAGACACACATTTAACAAAACCACTCTGCAGCATTAATCCAGTCCTTAACCCAGAGACATTTCCAGAGATTGCTGTGGAGTTGTCACTATGTTGAGAAGATCTTACAATGCATGAGTCAGCATTCTCTGCTGATCTTGCTTTTAGATCTCGATGATGCATATTCTATAGAGCAACTATTGCTGACTGTATTTAATGTAGGTTAAAAAATAAAAGAAAATTACTATTTTTGCCTTATATTAAGAGACTAATGTCAATTTTGGATGACTGGCATTAAACCTATATTTGCCTTTTTTTGGAATTGGAGTATTTTGTTCAAACCTTGTTCGGTAGTTTTAGACTCTTAACACAATTTGGCTTTTAGCATGTTTTTACAAGCCTGGTAAAATTTTATTTAAAATTAAACTTCATGTACCGATTGCCACACATAAGGTTGGGGGGTTTTATTCTTAACAGTTTACTTTTCTAAAGGACCTTAACCTAGTGATGCATGAATATTGGACCCAATATCCTTGTTTAAGGTAACTTGTCATTATTAACCTCCCAAAAGTTGGCACATAAAGGCTTCAGGAGGCATTCCCACAATTGCAGTGTTCCACAGCCCTTCTCAGATGAACCATAGCAGTCGTGCTCTGCCTGTCATCAGACACAGCTCTGTTCAGATGTGGACAGGTTTGTTCTTGTGCCCCTCCCAACATGTAGCCACTAGGAGATACTGATTTTAAATAAATCTTGCATGCTTTATGTTCAAAACAGGAAAAGGGTAAGTATGGTTAGTGTTTGCTCTTTACTACTGCAGTGAACTATAGTGTGACTCTTGATTCAAATGTTTAAAACTATAAAATTGAATAGTCTTCATATCTGTGGTTTTGTGACCACCTTCTGTATAGTCACTGCCTGAAATCATCAGTAGTTTTTACACAAATAGGAATACTTAGTTTGAGAAACATGAATCGTCTCCTGTTGAAATTCAAATTCAAAAAAACAGATCCTTGTGATATGTTTACAGTTGCTGTTGAAAAATCAGATTAATAGAAGTGAGATGAAGCCACTCTTGTGTGTTTGTGGGAAACTGATGGGTGTATTTTTCTGGTTTTTTTTTCTACAGACTAGTTGACAAGTTATGGCAGCTTCTCAAGTATTTTATTCCCACCTTTAAAGGCAATTTGTGAAGTGTGTCACTATCATTTGGAACCTGAACCTGCTGCATACACAGCTTTTCCAGTAGCCTTGCCTTGAAATAATTGCAGCTGTTTTGCAATTGAAATGTTAAACTTTCAGTGTGGAGTACTTGAGACAATTCAGAAAGTTTAATACATCACAGATTTTACAGAAGAGCTGTTTTTAAGTTGTTTTTGCCCTTGTAAGACATTACTGCCTCAGATAAGTTTAAATGTTTTTCTAGAATTTAGGCTTCTTGTGTGTTAGAACATCTAAGTGTTCTAGTGTATACTGTATCTGTTTGTCAGATCTCTTGGGAGGCCTGGGTTTTTGTCTAAACTTTGAAAATACTGAGCTTTTCCAAAACCTTACTGTAGTACCCAGTATTTTCTTAAAATGAATTTACTGCATGGATGTCTGAGAAAATGTAAATTCATAGGAACGTTAAGAGGTAGGACAAATTACTGAGCTGCAGGAAGACAAAGCAAATTTAGACAAAACCCTTCAGAGAAGTGTGAATTTTTGGTGGCTGATAAATAATTTTAAAACTTAATGTTCAGTGTCTGAAAAAAAAGTGGCTATCACTGCCAAATTTAGTCTGAAATGAATCCTTGGTCCAAATCATATTTTGAAAACATGATATGGGAGCTGGTGGCTTGCTTTTTTTTTCTCCAGAAGAAATAAAAAAGCAGCTTTATGGCAAACTGTCACTCACGGCAAGCTTGTCAGGCCACCTTTAGTCTGCAGCTTCCCTTCCTACTCAAAAGCTTGGCTGTGTTTGAACTCTCATGAGAGTCCTCAGGTTTCTGCGGTCATACAGTTCATGTGTGCTCTCAGCTGCTTGGCTGGATCTTGTAAGCAATATCATAAATACTAGTTGACTGTAAGCCAGTCACAGTCAGCGTCTTGATGCTTTTTGTGCCATTTTCAGGCAAAAGACTGAGGAATGACTTCAGGAAAAGTCTGGAAGTGAGAACAAGAGGTGAAACAGGACAGAATTCAGGCAGGCATCTGAGTTGCTCAGTTATACTGATTTGAATATCTGAATTTTGAACGGCTGGGAGACACCAACCAAGTCCAGTTTGAACTGATGTATAAATCAAAAAGGTGAAATGTGGATGTGAAATGTTGTTTTGCTAATACTAGTAAAGACAAAAGTACCAGTCTCTAAGAAAAGTAGGCTGGACAACGTCTGTACTTCAGGCAAGGTAGGGGAGAAGTGAGCGACCTTGAAAGGTTGTCGTGTATCTGACTTTGGTCAGTGGGGTGTGAAATTGTGGTCAAATTTTTCTGCAAAACTTGGTGAGAATGCTGGGGAGGGACTGCTGCAGCCAGTCCTGATGACATGGGTGGTGCAACTAAGTCAAAACAGGTTTCTCAGTGACTCAGCTGATGGAAATCTTGAATTTCACAGGTAAGGAGTAAGTGACATGAAATGTTGTAATCGAAGTATGATAAACTCTTAAGAGCTGTAGATGATTTTGTGTTTAATGGCTGATAATGCACAGCACTGAGTATAGGATCACAGAACGGTAGAATAGTCCAACATACTTTTTTTTTTCCTTTTTGTTACTGTTTTTTGGCGGGTGGCTTTTGGTTTTTTGTTTTTTTTTTTTTCCTTTTAATTGAATGTTCCTGCAATGCTTGGTTTAGCACAGTGTTTGGTTTAGTGTTCCTGCTCCAGGAATGCATGAGTGGAGAACTTTAATAAGCTTAGCTGGTTTGGGACACACATATCCGTAAGTTTATGCCATGAAGTTACAGGCCATCCTCTTCCTGTTTGGATACCTCCTTCATTTCTGGGGGCAGCTGCATCTCCAGCTCCAAAAGCACATCACAACTATGTATTTCCTTAAAGGAAGGGAGATTACTTGTGCAGAGATGTTCTAGTCTTCTCCCAGTTATGTTGCTTCCTACAAGTCACCTCTAATTGCTTTTTTTTTTTATTCTCAGTACCCTACTGGTTCTCCTTACATCAGACACTAGTGATCTACTTATTTGTGTATCTCCATAAATATATATTCCTCAACAGACCCATGAAATATTTCTCCTGTTACCTTATAGAATTAATTCAGGTACATGTGCTTACACAAGTGTGTGATGCTTCAGATTAAAGCACAAACCTTCAGGGACTACTGAGAGACTTAATTTATCAGTTGATTACTGTACAGCTGTGATCATGCACTATTTCTTATGTGAAACATCTGGAACTTGCTGTTGATGAGATGAGAGTAGTTAACTGCTTGTAAATCAGATAAGCCAGAAGATTACAAATAAAGCCTGTCACGTTTGGGTGATGGCACATTCTTTCCACTTGCCAGGATTCCAGGACTTCCAATGAAAATGCAGTTGAAGTTCTTCCTTTTCTCTGAGGTATTTGAGCATCGCCTGCTGGCCACAGCATGCACACAAGTATGGGGTGCAGGAGCAGAGGCAAGGGGATGATAGGAAGGTTTGACCAAAGCAGTTAACTTAGCTGGAGGGACTTAGCTGCAGCACTAGATCTTTAAACATGCGTGATCCACATTTTCTAGAAGTGCGCAGCCAAAAATCTTGGCAATGAACAATAACAGAAATTACACAAATAATTTATCAGTGAATGTACTAACATTGTGTCTCCTATATGTGATATGGGCATGCTACTAGCAAGGGTCTTCTAGAATTCACTGTGTTTATAAAGCCTTGCTTTATAAAGATTAATTGTCATTACTCAAAAACCCGTTTTGATACCTTCAAACAGTTTTCCAAGTTCACTACAAAAGGGTGCTTCAGATAGGGGCCCACAGGGTGTCCTAAGAGGCTGTCTAGCTTGAGCAGTGAGATGGGCAGAATTCCACATTCCAGCTTCTCGAGTTCAATAGTGTCAGTGCCTTGTTTTTTAATAGTTCAGCACAACCACTGTTCTGCTGATGCTGCTGCAAGACTCAAGACTTACTATGGNGTTCAATAGTGTCAGTGCCTTGTTGTTTAACTGTTCAGTACAACCACTGTTCTTGTGTGGGGTGGTTTGGTTTGGGTTTTGTTGGTTTTTTGGGGGGAGGGGGTTGATTGATGGGGTTTTGTTCAAGGTTTTTTGGGGTTTTTTTCAATAATTAGATCAAGTCAATTTCATCTCTCTTCTGGGGAAATTGTTGAGGTAGAGGAGACAGTCTTCCTCGTATTTTCCCAACTTTCCATGACTATCTTTTGATTTGTTCACAATTACGCATTCAGTTGAGGTGTGTAAAATCATTATACTGACTCCGCTAGATGATGTGAAGAAGGAAAATGTGTGACTGAGAAGAAAAGTGATGTCCCAGCAGAGCAGGCACATGCACAGTCTGGCCTCTGCTTGCCCTCCATGTTGCAGAAGGTGAGCAAACTTCTCATTCTCTGGAGGTTGATAAAGGCAGGTGGGCCATGTTTGGCTCCCACCTATTGCATGCACCAGTAATGAGTTGCTCTGGGATATTACTGAGGAGGTCAGTGGGCTTCCAGGATGGCCCATTGTTGCCCAAGGACACAAGAAGCAGTAGGGTTGTGACATTTCTCCAGCCTTGCTTAGGAGCTACAAAATGGAGCAGTCAGAAAGCCAGATCTGTTTCTTACATTTTTCTTCTCATAAGGAGCCCTCTCCACTTTCCCACTGGAATCTGCTCTTCTCTGCCCACCAGAGCAAGACTAGCCAGGCAGCTGAGAAGAGACTAATGTTCTGTCGCTCTTCTCCTGATGTCTGCAGGCTGTAGTGACAGCAGCAGAGCTAAATCACATGTTGTCCTGCTGCATGATGTTGGATCAGTACAGCCCCAGGGCAGGTGGAGGGAAAGGCAAAGGGGAAGCAGCAGGTAGTTTTAAATTTGCTGCTTATCTCAGAAAGCTGGGTGACCATAGTAACACTGGATAAAAATTAGAGAGAGCCTTCCTTCCTTTCAAGGAGGACAATATTCACACCCAGGGGGCAGGGTGGAAATAAAGAATTGACTAATGTGCCAGGAAAACTATGGTTTATTAAACTCAAGTCTTTTCTGTCAGTCTGTTACCAGTTTCGAGTGGGGGTTTTTGCTGGAAGAGACATCTTCAGTCCAGAACTGAATTTCTGAATAGACCAAGACTAGCAGACAAATGTAGGCAGATTAAGAATGTGACTATTCCCCCAGAGAATTTCTTGACCCGTGGATTATTTTAAGGTTACTACATCTATCTTTCTGTCTTTTGAAACAGCTTTACCAACAGGTTTGTGAAGACCTGTTGCTACACAGAATGGGACAGAACTTCCAATCTCAGTTTTGCTGGACGGGACGCTGTGTACTGTCCCACTCATCCCTGACACTTCAGAGGATTGCTGGTAAAATAACCTGGGCAAGCCATGTGCCATGTAATTTGATGCAGAAATATATTTCTCATTGCTCCAAGTGCACAATATCCATATAAATTTCCAAGAAAAACCCCTGGATGTAACATCTTTTTGCAGGACTGGCAAGGGAAAATTGTAGCCTTGGAGTCCTCAATGAAAACACTGCCTGAGGAAAAGGGGACAAATAGGAAACAGAAATTGCATGAAAAATGCTAAGTTCTATGGCTGCAAATAGATGACAGCAAGGACAAGTACTCCCTCTTGCAGTTCTACTCAACTTTGAATCTCATAGCCTGAGCAAATAGAGATAAAGCTGCAGCACTGCTAGTTCATACACAGTATGTAGCAGAAATCCATCTAAGTCAGGGCTCGTCATACCACAAGAAGTTCATGAAAGAACACAAATATGCTCTTAGAAGGTTTATAGGAGTCATAATAAGAGCTCTATTTACCACAGTTAAGCTTCAAAAGAAAATCTGGGCTGTCTGGAATGAAAGGGAAAAGGAGAGGGTGGACTTCCCAGATGCAGCACAAGCCAGAGGGCCCAATTTGGTATGGACATGTTCCAGCCCTTGCATTTATTTGTGTGGATGCAAAAGTTTCTTTTATTTTTTAGCTCAGCTTCAACATAGTAGTGAAGGCATAGGAAGAAGCAGGTATTAGCCTTCATGTCTTGCCAACACTGCCAACATCCACAGATGTAAAAGCTGGAGTAAAAGAGATTGGATAGGGCTAACAAATTAGAGAGCAATAATTATCACTCATCACTTTCATTATAACTTTGGGCCATTTATCCCATCATCTCACTGCCTGCCCTGGCATCTGAACAAATTGGTCAGGTTTTTGTTGGGGTTTTTCTCTCCTCTCCATTAGCTGTTGTTCATTGTCACAAAAACTGTCAAAATTTCAGTTAGAACGTGTAGGTCTGTCTTAGCCATTAACACCTAGAGGTCTTTGGGAAGCAGCATGGAAGGCTGTGGTAGAGGATCACAGATTGGTATCAGCAAATTGGTAACATTACAAATCAATATCTAAAATTTGGCATTCCTGAGGGGCCAGGTTTATTCCTGTCAATGAATACTGACAGTATTTTTACACGTGGAAAAGACTGAATTCATACTATGGTTACGAAGTGTAGAAATCTCATTTTCAAATATTCTGTTAAAAACTGAGCAACTGAAGGCTACTCCTAAATATCCCAACGCCACGATGGTTAATGAGGCCAGCCGTCGTTATCTGGGAGATACACAGGCAGCTGTCATAGTAGCTGTCACTCACAGCAGCATTAAGTATAAACCACGGCATTAAAATAACAAACAGGAGAGGAAAGCTGGGCTGCAGAAGGATTATCCCAGGTCCTGTCCGTCCTGAAAACACCACATGACCTTCTTCCCAAAATGGTAGTCAATCACTTGGTTGCGTGGCAGTGAGTGATCCCCTGGTGAAACTCCGGAAGGCAGCCTCTTCTCAAAATTACTCCTGCTAGAGATTTTTCTTGTCTGCTTAGAGCACAGATTTCTCCTAGAAGTTTATTTCACTATTTCTGAAAATGATGATCTTTTTTTGAAGACTCTATGCTTCCACCATGCATGACAATGACTTTCTGTTTGGTGTATTGTCTACATCTGGCCAAAATTATTTCTCATTTTTACTTTCAGTTTAACTTATGTTTAATTGTCTTGATTTAAGCCTCTTGCACTAACACTAATCTGCTTTTGTTTTTACTTTGGATCCAATAATTTTAATGTTTCCTCCATATGGCAGTGAGTTTTCAAATGAAAAAACAAGGTCTGAGATGAAGTTATTTGAATGGATTGAAATTTGGAAAGTGAAACTAAAAATATAGATAGGAAATACCAAGCTAATGGGACATAAATGTAGGAAATTCCTGTGTGATATAGACATATTTTAAATGTCTGTAATATTGACAAAATTTTTAACTTTTGTATCTATAGTGGATTCCCTATGCCTTCAGCAGCTGGATAAGCAGCACAGCTGCTCCTTTGGGGTGAATGCCAGAGAATAACAGTTATAAAATACATTTCAGTGATTCTAAACAATGAATTACACCTCCTTGTCAAAAGTATTTTTGTCAAGCATAACTGGCCTGTGGGCTTATTCTGTGAGTGGGTTTTTTTTTGTTGGCCAAGTTCCTTTATAGTCACTTGGATCATTAGCACCTGAAGAAATACAGGTCTGTCGACCCAGTTTTTTAGTCAAATGTGTACATGGGCAAATACTCCCCCTTTGAGAATATTTAAGCATTTGTTAAATTGGTAAACCCAATATTGTTTCACCAGAATCTGAGATCTGGGTCCTCTTCCAGTTGCGGCTGTGTCCTGCAAGGCCAAACTGGGGAGCTTTGCTCCCAAACATGGCACATCAGAGACTACATTCCAGTTAGATCTGCAGGCTGAAATGTTTATGTGGCCACCCTGAGCTCATTTCATTTCAAACACACTTGGTTAGCCAAGATCTCCTACTTAAACCTGCTGATTTCAACTTAAGACCTTGGGGAGAAATCATATGATCCCATCTCTCAAGTCACCCACCAAGCAGCTCAGGAGGTCCTGCAAGTCACAGTAGACCATTTATGACCACAGCTGATACAAATCTACCTCAACCAGAGTCTCTATGTTGCTTTAGTAAAAGCACAACTATCTTTTTCCCTGTAAAAATACGTGAGATAGAGGAAGTGGCACATTTCTGCATCTTCTTGCACTCTTTTACTTGCATTTAAGTCTCAGGTTGCTCTCCAAGTTTTAGGTCTGGGCTTTAAGGTGGGAATTTTTTCAGTCCTTGCCTGATCTAAAAGTAGCCCAAGTTGTTAGAGGATGAATTTCCTGCCATGTGATAGGCATATGGCAATATCTGTGATGATGGATGATTCTGCTCTACTTGATGCCAGAAAATATTTATGTGTCATTAAAATCATTGTGACAACAACTACTTTTCACACCATGTCAGTCACAAAACTGGAATCCATTTAAATAGAGATTAAATGAAAGCTGTATTTCCAAGGTCCTCCTGTAACAACAATCAGTGTGAGGCTTCTGAGATGCAGAGGCTCTGTGTTCCTGATGGACTTGATAAACATGGATGACAAAGTCAGCAGATATGTCAGTTCAGCATCTGGGACCAGCACTAAATTTACATCTGCCTTATCCATGTGGAGAGCTAGAGAGCTCCCAGCTTGATTCTGCTGTGGCACGTGGCATGGAGCACTGGCTCAAGTCAGTGAGGAAGCTACCTGGCAACTTTACCCAATGAAATGAACACAATGCAAAGGGGAAAGGAAAAATTAGTCTTTAAACTCCTAGCTGAGACAACATGGGACGCAAGGTGCTTCTGTAAATTTGCAAGGGATTGCAGGTTTTCTCAGTGGCCTGAGCCCATTTGAGCACCTATGAGGATCCTGAAGGAGTTCTGCTGCCAGCATTAATGGTCCATGCTTAAGAACAGGGTATACCATAAATTGTCCCACTATTCATCTGATGAAGAGTCCTTGCATTTTGCTGGGATGCTCTGGTACCTGGCTTATTTAAGGAAAACAAAATAATTTCACTTAATGTTTCACCGAAAACAGTCATGAAAACTAATCACATTTGCCAAATCCTTTTCTTCTCTATAAAAATTTTAAAATTACCTTATTGAAGTAGTGTGAGACACCAGCCTTTGGGTGTTTAACGGTCCTTGGAAAACTATTTTATTTTGACATACATGGCTTTCTGACATGACAGAAGGCAGCAGCATTGAAATGATGTTTCAGACTCTATAAACAGAATAATATATTCCAAATATACACTGCATCCAGAACATATATTCTTACTTTCTTGATCTCAGCAAATTTACCGGTTGAGAAAATATTACTGGAAATCAGTGAAAGGTCTATTTTGTGGTTTTCTTTTTTCTACTTTTTTAACCTTTTGGCATTAAAGAATAATGTACTATGTAGAGTCTTTTATGTAGGAGCTTCAGAAATGTTAAAAAATTATGTAAAGTCAGTCCAAGTGGTAGGTAGACTGGCTAATTTCAAGTTCTCTATGACTTTTAAATGTTTCTTTCATCTTTCTGTCTTTTCTTATAGTGGAGCATGACCTCTGAAGCCAGCAGCAACCAAATCCAAATTGCTAGTAGCACAGGACTAAGTTTTAAAAGACTTTTAAACTAGGGATCAGTAAAGGCTAAGTTGTACAAACCTTTAGTTTAGAATTAGATAGAAACTGAACGTTCCTTAAATGTTGCCTCACGGAGAGCTGTGCAGGTAAATCAAGCTCGCCATCTTTTCTCCACATCCTTTCTCCTCCAGTTTCCCAGATTCCCCACTTCTTTAGCCACAACTGCTCTTTTGGAGATGAACTGAAAGGCTGCCATAGATCCTTCTTTTCTTTCATTTTGATTCGCGTGACATTTTTTTAAATCTCCAGGTTCCCAGTCCCTGCTGCATGACCCTGGGCACGAGCATTCATGGCCCAGAAGAGCAAGAGTCATCCCTGCTTGCAAGTCACGTTTGCTCCCAAAGCGATGCCTTGTGCTGGCTCCATTTGCTGTGCCCTTCTGCATGGGGTTTCATAAGCTTCTTACAAACCACAGCATCATATGCCCAGGGGCTGTACAGATGTAGGAAGTGGACCTGAAAACTAACAGATACAATCAGCTGGCGGATGGTCCATGGAAGACATATCTCCAGCACAGGCATGCTCACAGGAGTTTAATCTGCTTGATATGAAAGTGTCTGAACCTCCATTCAGAAATACCTAGATTCTTCTGTAGAAAAGTACAAAAGGGACATGGACTAGCAGCAACAGGATTAAAAAATGAAAATAAACAAAACCACAGGTAAAACTGGGATTAAAAACTATTTTTTTTAATATGACTTGCAGTATAACTGAAATTTAATATAAGCATGTTCCAGCTTGGGGGGAAAAAAATGGCTCTCTTCTACTTACCTTGTAAATATCATGACTTCTACACACAAAATTTCTCTTTACGTGTGGTCACCTCACAAGTGAAATTTTATTTTGCCTACTAGTTTGCTTGAAAATTAGTGTCAAGCAGAGTTCAGCTCTCTGTTACACAGAGTGAGCTTTAAAGGCAGCATTCCATGTAGGCACACAAACAAACCCGAGGGTCTCTGCCTTTTAGACATACCCATTTCCCTCCCCCTTCAGCCAGTAAACAGCTTCTGGCTGCAGATTTGATCCTTTATGGAAGAGATTTTTAAGATGCTGGCTGACCTGTCCAGCACCCTGGTAATCCTCAAATCATCTGCTCGCCATGCTCACGTGGAGATGTCACCAAAAAGGCTTGTTGACAACCTTCTGCTGCACTAAAGACAAGTCTGTAAAACTGCCACTATCTTACTAAGTTCAACTTCACCACACGATTGAATAAAACTTTTCCCTCTGACAATTTCAGAAAGACTGTTGACAGAAGAAGATTGTATGGAAAAAATACTTTTGGTTTCCAGTTCACTTTGTCTTAGATTAGATTGACACTAATCTGTATAACAGTTTGTGAACTAATTTAAATTTTTTTTTTAATTGACAAGTTATTATTTTGGAAGTCTGAATGTCCTTTCCATGCACATTCTCATATAATGTATTTTAAACATCCAAATACCATATTTTATATTTGTATGAAGCTAAAATATTATAATTAGGTTTATGTCAGTTATTCCATTTTTATTGTTTTCACACACAGTGATTAATTCTTAGGTCTTAACAAGACCTTGTATGGTAAAAAGGCAGTAATTTAGTGATAAAATAAAAACTGTGATATTATAAGCACCTATGAATCCTTCAATCAAATTTTGCATTGAGTAATAAATACTAATCTCAGCTAAACTGTTTTGTTACACATACAGCATGCTCTGATCCCAAACAACTCCTTAATCCACTATTTTAATAATAGTCTATGGATTAAGGGATCTATACTGTATACTGACACAATGTATTGAGTTCAGGTTCTATAGATGAACATTTCTGTGATCTATTTTAATGGCCCACAAGCCATCATAGCATTATGGTGTCAACAAGCCTGCAGATTATCTCCTGGCTTTCAAAGCATCCTGCAGGAAAGCGAGTTTAATGAATCTCTAGAAAGGTGAAAACATTATCAAATCTATAGGAAGACGGGAGTTTGAAATAAAAGTGATCATGTAATTACCAACAAGTATTTATATATAATCAACTATAAGATACATAGAATGTTTTGAAATGTGTCAAAATAACAATGTCAAGAAGGACAGTCTGCTTTCTTGGCCCACTCCTCTACAAGTGCATAATAATTTTCTTCTAACATCCTCATTTCCTCTCACAGTTTGACAATATTTCATGTAGGAAACCCATCATTATGCACGTTACTCTTTCTTAAATTAATTTGCCCCAAATAGCTCCATGTCTGTTATATTCCTGCTTCTGAACTACAGCACCTCTGCCTCATTTTAAGACAAACTGCTGTGCCTGCAGCAGAGGCTCTCCAGCACCATGCAAAGTAGAGTGCCCTCACCACATACACCTCACCTGGCATGGCAATGTCACCATGTGTTTAAGGTTATTTTTCCCAAGCTCTGCCTGCAGTCAGGGAAAGGACACACTCCTGCTGGAATAGGAGTAGTTGCCAGCTCGGAAGAAACCCAATGCAGAAACCACACCTCTTTTTGTAATACATCACCTGCTCCCACCTGGAGAACTGGCAAGCACATCTCTCCAAAGTCTCTGACAAACTCTTGTTTTCCAGTTGTTTCCCCCATTTCCCCACCCCTCTACCTTCCAATCTTTCCCAGCCAATGCATAGGGCACATGGGGTGTGTTCTACTTCCCAGCATGAAAATATTTTCACTTTTCTGAATGCCAGTGATTCCATGGAGCCACTTTTCAGTAGTCTCCTCCCAAAACTGCATAGTATGTAACAGCATCTGAATTGTATGGCAATGAATTCTCTGTAATGTCCTCCTGGTGTCTGGAAACAGGAATTCTTCATATCTCTTACCAAGCACTTTATTCAGTTTAAGTCTGGACCTGTTCTCATAACTCATACTCCTTGCAGCTTCACCTCAGCTATTGGCCCTTTATTTTTTCCAGATGTTTCTGCCTTTTTTGACTTTCTTTTTCTGTTGATGATGTTTACCAGTACCCCCATCTTACTGGGGAAGGGAAGAGTTTGATTTCAAAGGCAGAGAACTAGAGCTACCTCTACAGAATGTCCCAGGTGAGCAGGGGTATTTACCTTTCCTGAGGCGCTTCCTGTGATCTGGGTAGGATCCAAGAGCATAAAGCTGTGGTTTTCCCCTGGTTCAATAGGATGATGGTAGCAGGGGTTCTCTGCCCTTCCCAAGAGGAGGAAGCATCTGCCCGAGTGGTGCTTTTGAGGTGGTTGAGAAAGGGAAGCTTTGGGCCCTTCAAGACCACAGAAAAAGCTTTTCTTGACAAGATGATCTTGTCTCAATGTATCAGGGCTATTCAATCCATTTTCACCAAAATCCACTTTCCATAATGCTAAATGCTCCAGATGATGTACTCTACATGGATTTATGGTGGATTAAAACACTATGCTGGGATACAACACGCACTGCAATTCTGTTGAACATAACAGTGCAATGAATAGACACTGGACAATTAATTTTTCACTGTGAAAATGCTGGCTTATTTCTAGTCTTATACCAATACAGTTTTGGGGGAAGTTCTCAAGATTTTTTTTTGTTCCTGAAAAGCACATTCCTTTTTTGTCTCTCCTCCTCCTACGGGAGGAGACGTGCAACATTAGGGAGTGCTGTGAACTGTCTAGTGGCACAGGAAGCACCACAGGAGAAAGCTCCCTGGGTGATCAGTGGTCTCCAAGCCGGGAGGCAGCAAATACGTGGGCAGGTAGGAGTTCGGGCCCAAAGCAGCACGTTCACCACAGGAGCACTGTAACACTGCTGGCCAGCAAAAACGAGTGCCTGTCAGAAAGAGGCACAGGAGCCTCAGCGAGATTGGTGCAGACAGTTATTTATTGCCTGGTCCTGCACAAGGAGCTGAGGAGGACATCCCTTTGTGTTCACACAAACACACAGACGAAGGCACAACATGCCTTGGCTGTTATGATGCTCATTTCTCTCTTGAAAATCAAAGTAAATGAGTGTCAAGAGGAAACTGACATGCAATAGCTTCAGGCAGCAGCACAGCTCTTTTTTTCTACTAAGATTCCAATAAAAAATTATTTATTTTTATCAACACAGCTTATTAATAGTTCTACAGTACAGTAGTACACTGCTTCTTTTTCCCTTTCTCATTCAAAAATACTTGTTTTAGTCACTATCATACCATTAAGAGATCACCAAAGAATTAGAAAATGCTTGTAGAACAAGGACCACCACATATCCTACGATAATATTTGGTTTCCCTTTTGCAGCAACTTTATTTATTCAACATCTCAGAAGATACTAGACCAACATTACAAAAATGGTGTTTGAAATCCAACTATTGAAAAAAATACTATACATGAAATGTACACTGTGTTTGGTGTGATGCTTTATTGAAAAAAGACAAGAAAAACTGGTAGGTAGTTATCTTTTTTTAGAATATTTTTCCTAATCCATTACAGTTGCTAAATGATTTTCACCAGCGCAGTTCATGAGTCATTCAACCTTCATGATTTGTTTTCTATCTGAGAAATTGCAAGATCCCTCTCTCTGATTAATTTGTGTGCCGTTCTCATGTTCAGCTGAAGCATTTGAGCAGATGAGTTTTTGCAAGGAGACACAAAACCCAAAAGCACCCACAGAAGTATAATTCTGATGACCAGCCCCAAATGAGCTCAGCAACCCTTTTCTGCACATATGCTTCATGTACCATGGCTCCAGAGGTTTTAGCCCCAACCATATTGCTGCTATAGGACTCAATCCTCAAAAGTACCTCACACCTAACTCTTGAGGATGTCAGTGAGAGTTAGGCTCATAAATATCTTCTGAGCATCCTGGACAATATTACACTGGCTTAATCCAATTACGTGAAAACATAGCGTCTTTAAAAGGCTTCCCATTTTAAAAGGACGAGACAGATGAGCAGTATTTTTCCCAGAATACAGAAGGGAAAAGATGCTAATAAGATTTACTTAACATCCCTGTATTCCTATGATCATTTACAAGTCAAAGGGATGCAACAGGCTAGGATACTCCAGGTTTTCCAGCACTGGTTGATGTAAAATCTACACTCCGCTACTGGTGCTGAAGAAAGGTTATTTGGACTTCTGACAAAACCTGAAAGCTGCTGATGTCAGCACAGTGTCCTGCCTCCCCCTGATGTTGCACTAAATGCTGTTGCTGCAAGGAAGATTCTTCTCTTGTCTCTGGTGACCAGTGACAGGACCCGAGGGAATGGCCTGAGGTTGTGTCAGGGGAAGTTTAGGTTGGATATTAGGAAAAGGTTTTTCACCCAGAGGGTGGTTGGGCATTGGAACAGGCTCCCCAGGGAAGTTGTTGCAGCACCAGCTTGCCAGACCTCAAGAAGCATTTGGACAATGCTCTCAGGCATATGGTGTGACTCTTGGGGTGTCCTGTGCAGGGCCAGGAGTTGGACTTGGATGATCTTTGTGGGTCCTTTCCAGCTCAGGATATTCTATGGTTCTATGATGCACATTTCGGGGCTTCTGCCTGGTCTGGCTGCACCCCTCCTCTCCCCTCCCCTTCCCTCCCCTCGGAGCCATAGAGAAACAGCAGCCAAGAGGGTCTATCAGGTGCTACCCCTTTCTTTTTTTTTCCCACTGCAGGCCATCCTCATCAGCGAAGTGGGGAAGGAAAGCATTTTATACACCTCAGAGTCTTAGAGCTGGAAGTGGAAAAGACGAGAGATGCGAGGAAGAAAATCTGACCCTACAGAAATAAGAGAGGGGCAGCAGACAAGTCCAAGGTTCTCCTCCACCATCTTGTGCAATATCATCCTGCATGAGGAAGCTCCCCAAGGAGGTAGGACTGGTGGGAGGAGAGGGCGAAGGGAAGGAGGCATCAGTGATAGGAAGGAGAAGGAATAGCCTCTGCCACACACAGTTCACTGGACCTGTGCTGAGAAGGGTTAACACTGTCGTGCTGCTGGTGATAACGAAATGTTTGTTATCACAGTGTGTCAGATTCAAGTGGTATTACCCATGACTTGCACGCAAGATTATATAGCGGAGGGAAGCTGAGCGCAGGTCACGTTCACGGTTCAGCACAGCTCTGCAAAACAGCATATTTTATTTTTGCTAGGAGGGGAAACTCATGCTTTGCTGACACCACTTCCCTAGTAAAGTGATGCTAAGCCAGACCAGAAAATTTCCACACAGCCCTCTGACAAAGAAAAGCCAATTGTGTGTCGGGACCCAAGAACAAAGTTATATGGCAAAACTCAGTGACTCTAGGAAAGAAAAGGCCCTTCCATGAAGATTTGTGATTGACCTAAGTGGATGTGAACTTGGGTTTTCCAAGGAGTGGGGGCACTGGTTTGGGGTGTTGTTTCATTATCCTTCTCCTGTTTTTAGAAAAGCTGTTGCAAATGAGTGATCTCTCTCTCATGGCCAGACTTGGTCCAAAATGGGCAACACATTCAGCGGTTGTGAAAGGGTAGGAAGGTGAGATGATGGGACAAAGAGCTGGCATGATCCAAGCTCATGTCCTTTGGAAACCTAGCTGAAATATCCACAGTATTGGAGGAGCTTGCTGGGATTATGCTTTGTGACCTCTGGCACATTCCAGCATCAAGGTAAAGAAAATTATATTCTCAGTCTAAGTTTGGACTGATGGAAAATAGAATCATAATCCCTATTTTATTTTCAGGACCCTTTTCTTCTCAAGTTTGTTTCTTTCCTACCCCATCCACCGCTGCTTCCTATGTTACCTTTGGTCTTGTCTCTTTATGCTCTGCATGGACGAACTATTCCCACTCACGGCAGTGGTTTGCACACTGAGAGGAGCGGAGCGGGAGCATCCCAGCCGGAGCAGGCTCACTCGGGCTGGGGGCCCTGGAGCAGCGGGAGCGGTTCCGGGGCCCCGCCCCCGCGGAGACGTCAGAGCCGAGTGCGCGGCGTGGGCGGTGCGTGGGCCGCCCCGGCACAGCCAATGGGAGTGCGGGGCGTGTCGCTGGGCAGCCAATGAGAGCGCGGGGCGTGTCCGGCGGCGCGATGGCGGCGGGGCTGTGCTGGCGGGCCGGGCTGCGCGCGGGGAGGCGGAGACTGTGAGTGACGGGCAGCGCGCGGGGCGGGGCGGGACCCCCGCGCCGCCTCCCCCTTCCCCCGCTGGAAGCCGCGCCCGGGGGTCTCCCCCCGATCCCCCTGTGCTAGTGCCGGGGGGCCGGCCGGGCCCGGGGCGGCGGGGCTGGCGCTCGGGCACGGGCAGCGTGGGAATCGGAGTCGACTTCCTGGTCTAGTGGAAGGAGTCTCTGCCCACGTTAGGGGAGTTGGAATGAGATGGTCTTTTTAGGTCCGTTCCGACTCAAACTGTTCCGTGACTCCCCCGGTTACTAGAACATTGCCCTTGTCCGGTTGTCGTCTTTGTTGCAGCTCCTACATGGAGAGTGACCTTGGGTCTTTCTCGAGAGTGACCTTGGGTCTTTTCCACTCCTGCTCCCAGCCTTGGACCGAGCGGGCTCCGCACGGCCACCGTGCCCCATTTCCCACAGGCGGAACCGGGGGCAAGGTAGGCTGGATGCACACCGCTGGCTTTCCCGTTGTTCTAAGAGCATCCTGTGTCGCCTCCTCCATCGATGGCCCAGCATAAGTGGTGGTATGGGCAGAAGCCGGGCTGTCAGAAGCCCCCTCAGCATCCCTTATCCTGGGCCTTAGGGATCCGGGGGAGTCCCTTTGCTCCTGTGGTGGCAGCGGCTGGATGAGGGAAGGTTATGTAGGCAACGTGTGTCCACTTGTCAAGGGACCGAAATCACCAGGTGCTTTCCCACAGGTGGGTGCATAGCTGTCAGGAATAGCACCGATTTTGGGCGGGATGCTAGGAAAAGGATCGGCATACAGGTCCGTGTGCAGGATCAGGCTCTGAGTGACGTGCCACGTAAGACAAAGGCTCCGTTGCACTTTCCTCCTGGAGATCTGTGTAGGTTTGATGCCCAGCTTTCTGCCTGCAGGTGTGTGCCTGCATGTTCCCGGCGGGCAGGGAGTGACTTCTGCCAGAGAGAGTGATTGTTGGGCCTGTGCTTATTTAAGGCAGATTTTCACCAGCACTTCTAGAGAGAGAGAGCACATTTATTTTAGTATTGATATTGGGAAGGCAATCAAGTGTTAATTCATTTTAATATCAATATTTATAGCTTTAAATTCTCGTGTTCTCTGCTGAGACCATGGTTCTGTAAATATTTTATAGCTGAGTGACAAAAGCCTATGTGGTCTGTAAAACTGTAATGTAGATGTTACTGTGAACATGCAATATTGATGCTGCTGTTCTTGGGGAGCCTCAGGGACAGCTGGAGTGCTTTGTGCTATGCTAGAAGCACAGTGAAGAGCCCAGAAAGTCCATGTCAGTCATTCCTGCCCAGAGTAACTGTCCTGCATAGCAGCCAGGGTCATTTTTCCTCCTTCAGCATACTTTCACAGCCTGTTTCTGGAGAAGATGCATGCATGTACGTGTCTTGCTTTCACCCCCTTTCCCCCATATTAGTACAGAATCATAAATGCTATGCCTTGCTCTTTCTGGTCATGAAGAATTTTGGATATTCATACTGTGGGGGGAAGAGGAGTCTAGGCAGTGTGGGGGCAGTCGGGTGATGACATTTATGTGTGTGTGGCACCTGTTCAAGGCTGGGAGAGGAGGCTGGCTGCATGCCCATGATGAGGCTCCTCTTCCAGCCGTGGCTCAGAAGGGGCTTCCTTGTTTAGTGCTGCCATGGGTTGGGACATAGCTGCCAGGCATCACGATGCCCGTGCTTGACTCCCAGAAGATGTGATAGCCTCTCTGTGGTGGGATTTGCCTGCCCCTTGTCATCAGCGCTGCCAAGAGGCCACTGGGCAAGTAGAGACCACAGAATTCTGGCCATCCAAGTAGTCAGAGGCCAGAGCAGGATGAGGCATGAGCAGTCCCTGCTCACCTTTGACCTGGGCAGCCATGGGGCTGTGTGCAGCTGGGAGAGAAAATACAGGGATGACTTCAAATGTCAACAATCAATGAACATGTTGGTTGGATTTAATTAGCAGATTCCTGGCCTATAGCAGGAATTGGCAGGTGCCATTAGGTCTGGACTGTGGTGCCTGTGTCCCACAGAGCTCTCTGCCATGGTGTCAGGCTGGGGCCCTAATTACAGCAGGTACCTCTGATGCAGTGTGGATGCCTTTCCAGCTGCTGCCATCCTCTCTTCATGTTCATCCTGCTGCCCCTGTGAAGCTGGAAGGAAGCAGTGCTGCCCGGAAAAGGTGGACCAAGTATTTGTGTCATTATCAGGCAGGTATTCAGAGCTGCTTTTTCTTATTTGCCACATTCCAGAGCCTACTGAGCTTTCCCTGCCTGGGAAGGGTTTTTGTCTTGTTGGAAAAAGTTAAAAACCCCCTTCATCCAGCTGTTTTTAAGTAACAAATGCAGCTGTTTTTTCTGTTGTTCTCTCTTTGCTTGCTGATTGTCCTGTAAGAGAAGAGCATTGCACGTGTAAGCACGGTCACCTGTTTGCCCTCAGCGAGCCAAGCGCACGTCTGCCTCATCCACGTACGAGAGGGTGTTATTACGTGTGTTCCTTTACATGGCATATTCCAGGCAGACCCATACCCACATTCCTGTACTAAATCAGTCAAAGGCAGCATCCACATCTCAGTGGAACGCTGCAGAGTATGGAATATACAGTGTGCGCACGTAGAGCTTGTCATGCCAAAGGCGCAGACACCAGCATGCCTGCTAGGAACAAAGGAACCTGAGAAGAGTAATAACCCTGTGTCAGATCTTCTTCAGAGATTGTGCCTATGTAATTTAAAATTTCTAGTATTGGGAGTTTCTTCTCCCATCACCAACTGCCATCTTCCCTCCCAGGAATCCACCACTGCTGTGTCTTGTGTTTCACGCTCCAAGTTAGTGTCTGCTTGGTGAATTAGTGAAGATGTTGTTTTTCATGTATTGGACACTGGAGGGTGCTAATGCAATGGGAGCTGAAATTGTTCCAGCAAATTAAAGGGTTCCCCTTTGTTAGTTGTGAAATAGTTTTGTTCTTTGTTGCAGGGTTTAAATGGAAAGACATGAATCGTGTTCCTTGCCAGTAGCTGATCCTGTTTGGCGTGTGTAGAGCTGTGACCAAGAATATCAATAAAGTGTTATGTCTGTGAGGGATTTCTTTCCTTAACCTCTATCCAAAAAAAAAAAAAAATCACTCATTTTATGTTCTACACATTTTTAAGTGTGTCTTTTGAGATTATGGCCTCGGGGTGAAAATTATTTGAAAGTGTGACTTTCTAGTGATAAAAACACTTCATCTGGCAGAATTGTTGAGCTGTGTGTGCAGAGTCTGCTTTTCTACAAGGTCACTTTGGTTCATCTAAACTAATATTGTCATGTTGCTAGTGAGGTGAGAACCTGATAGTAGCTCACGTTGGAGAGGGAGGGGACACCCCGAACACCACTAATCAAGTCCTTGGCACTGTGATCCTGTCTCTGGGGATGAACCTGATGGAGCCTCAGTCTACCTTGCAACCAGCATTGGCCTACCTTGAATTGCTGGGCTGTGTGCGAGGGTACGTGGAGGATGGGGCCTTCCATTAGCCATCACTACTAGGCCAGGTGAAGCACGTTAAAAAACTGAGCCTTAGCTCTTGGTGTTTCAGATTTCACGCAAACATTTTTGTCAGGTTAAAGTGACATTGAGAGGTCTTACAGTGAAGGAGGTGTTACCTGTTCACTCTGCTCCAGCTTTCTGCTGAACCAGGTCTCTGCTGTCCTCTGCCCTTGGCAGAAAGACATGGGACCACTATAAGCTCCCTGTTGTGCACTCTGGCAACTCCATAGTTGGCATTAAGGACTGTGAAAGTACTGCCTGAGCCAGTTTTCATCCTGGCAGCAGCAGAGGTATGATGATGGATAATTAATGCTAATGAGAAGCAGGGTGCAAAGCCGAGCGTGTCCGGCTAATCACCACTGGCACCTCAACTGGTGTGCTTAAAGCTTGCGCTGTTCTGGACAGTCCTGTGTGGTCCTGTACCTGCCTTTGCAAACTCATTACCCAAATGAAAGCCAGTATTTGTAAAACGTGTGAGCAAAACACAACTGGATACAAATACATCTTCCTTAGAAGCCTTTTTTTTTGACATGCATGGCAAATGAGTTACTCCTCCGTCTCATTTGTTTTGCAAATGAATTGGGATGTCCTCTCCTGGAAAATGTTTTTATCATGCTGTATTATATTGGTCAGGTTTTATTCTCTCCCAGGTGTTGGAGTTTGCTTGCATATGGCTGGTTCAATTTTTATTTCTTTTAAAAATACGCAATTTTTTTCTGAATTCCTCCTTGTACTGGAGATGTGTCTGAGCACTGGAGAAAGAGCCTGTGCATGAGGAAACCCGAATTTCCTGTTCTGATACCAGAGGAGACCTGCTGTTCACTTTGCAACCAGAAGCATGGACAATTTCACAGCCAAGTTGCTTGGGTGTTGTATCAGAAGCAGCAGAAACGTATCCAGTTAAAAGTTTACACTTCTTTTGCCAAGAGTTTTAATAGCTTACCAGAATACGGTAATAAGGGGATGTGAGCAGAAAAGCTTTTTTAAATCATTGTTACAGATAGTGGTACTGAAGACACTGTGCTTCAGAGTAGTCTAAGGAGACAAAAAGAGATCTGGTTGACAGCGTATTGATCTTGTTTACCAGCTTTTAACGGAAGACTGCATCGCACCTCCAGGCTTACAAGCAGAGAGCCAAGGTACACATCCTGGCATAATTTCCAGAACCAGTGTGCTAGCTGTGGTGCCAAAAGGATTTGAATGTGTGCATTTTATGTAGATGGTGTCCCAGCTTAGAGTGGGAGACCCTTCTTCAAGAGTGAAGGTTAATGGACCTTCCACCAAACCTGTGTGTGTGATAGCGTTGAGTTTAAGCACTGCCAACTGCAGGATGGCACCTTGAGGTCCAATGCCACCCCCACTCGGTGGCCCTGCATGGAAAAGTAGGGTGTGCGTTCCCTTGGTGAGTGCTCAGTGCCTTCCATCAATTGAGCTTTCATGCACTTGTGCAGTATTTCTTGGCTACTCATAAAGGCTGGGTGAATGAGGTCCCTGGAGTTTTCATACCTGTTGGGGAGATGGGGCTGCTGTACTTGAAGTCTCTTGTCTTAAAAGACTTTCTGGCAGGTAAAAGCCCCTTGATACCAAGAGCTTTGTAAAATTTCTGCTGATGAACCCCCATGTATCTCCTCCTGTCCTCTGCACATCATGTGAGCTTCTGGTGGTGGTTTCTCCTGGACCCCTTTCTCACACCTCTCGGAGTTCTGAACCTCCTTGTTTGGAAAGGGGAAATACTCAATTTGCCCTTATTTTGTCAGCCGGGCTGCGCATGGAGGTGTTTCTCCAGCCACTGCCCTTTTTGCACTTCCCTCTTCCGCCCCACAAGGCTGAGGAGCACAGCAGGTCTGCAGAACTTCGACTGCAAGTGCGTCTGAAGGTCAGCTTGTGGTTACTTAGCCCCAGGATGCTGAACAAGTCTCTTTCACATATTTTTCCTTATTTTCTTGTTAGACTTAGATTTACTTCTCAAGTCTCCCTGTGCCCTTTTAATCTCCTGGCATCATTGGTGTAAATAGGATTTGCCTGTCCCTGTGAAATGGGCATCTCTGTGGCTGCTTGCCTTGCCTTCTCTAGCTCTTTGTGGGACAGAGCTGTCTGGTTGTCACTGGCTGTGTGGCCAAATCTACCTTCTTTGCCTTTTTAATTAAAAATGGTTGGCATCAGGGGCTCTGCAGCAATGAAAGGGAAACGATGAAACTTTGAAGAATTTGGGGCATAAAGTTGATCTCTAAATTTTAATGTACTCATTGCACTTAAACAGTTGATACATTTTATTGTTGAGCATTCAGGTGACCTAATTTCCCTTAGTACTGTACATTTAGCTTTATACATCTGCACCTAATTTGTAAAAAAGGACTTAATGAGAAACTTCAAACAGTTTAAATGTCAATTACAAAGAAAGCGAGGTTTTAAAGTTCCAGTAATCTGTCCATATTGGTCATCGAAACATGATCCCAGGTGGACGTTAATTCAAGACAGATGGCATTCCAAAGGCACAATTACAAAGAGCTTATATATTTTCAACACTAACAAGCTGTCACGCTATGTTGTAGCTACACTTCCAGTACTGTGTAAGCACAATTGCTGCTTTATCTGCTGTGGACTCGGTAATAAAGGGGTTTGATTCCCCACTCTTGATATTGTCAGTGGGATTTTTGTGGGGGGGTGGTGAACTGAAGAGCAGGGTTAGTTAGTGTGAATATCTTTCAGTCGCTCAGTCTGTTGGGTCGGGGGGGTGGTGTTTGTTTCTATGGTTTTTGTTAAGTTGGTGAAATGCTTTTCAAGGAAAGGAGGGGAAATATTGAATAAGGGCATAACAAGACTAGCTCATCACACCTATATTTCTATTTCCTGGCAACATTAATTAACTTCAGCCTTATCAGCTGCTGGGCAATAGCTATGATGATTTGTTAAACCCCCCAACATCCTGGATGTTTTCAGTTAAAAAGTCATCTGAAAGCCGTTGGAGTAATGCACATGCTACTTGGAAGACTGAAGTCCAAGGCATTAATAGTAGCTTGACTTGCAGTGGTGTAAATGGGCAGCAGCTTGGCTGCAGCCAGGCAGGATGCTACACCCTGGGAAGAAGGCAGTTAGAATTATTTTCAGATTTCTGAAAATACTCGTAGGTCCAAAGGCAGAGGTGGAGGAGCAAGGTCAAGGATGAAGCAAGGTCAAAGTAGGGTTTCCATGAGACTGAATAAGATCTAGTAGTAGATGTCCCTGGCCATGGCAGGGGGTTGGACTAGCTGACTTTTAAAGGTCCCTTCCAACTCAAACTGTTCTATGTGGTAGATGGCAAGGTCTGTTGAAGAAGGGTGATGTTTGGTGTCTAGTAGTTAAGAGATGGGCAGTGATCCATGTAGCTGAATGATGAAAGTTAATTTGGCATAATTTCCACTGACTTTTTGTTTGTTTCTTGAAACCAGGTCACTAAAAAGCAAGACTTGCATGTTTATAACTAGATGGTGTTTTAACAGGCTTTAAAAATTCTGTGCTGTTAGCAGCAAGATTAATAATGCTCCCCAGGAAGGTTTTTAAGCTCCTATGGGCACGTGTGTCCTCTCAGAGGTGCTGAGAATTAAGAGCTTATATTTCTGCTCGTTTATCTACCTTTCATTGGAAAATGGAGAAGAAAGCAGAAAGGCTAAGATGTTCATCCTTGGAAGGCAGGAATTAAATGGTAAGCTTACACTCTTTAATTTTTGTTTTTCATTAATGAATGTTGTAAATGTGTTTTTTAAAAGCATCTTACCTGACTTCCATTTTTGAAGGAGCTGTAGGTGCTATTTGAAATATGCAGCTCACCAACAAGTGAATTGGACTCCTGAGCCACACTTGAAACAAAATACCAATTTTACCTGCAGTTTTATTAGGTTTCCTGGTTTATGCAGTGGCATTTGAATGGCTTCTAGTAATTGTTTTTAGCAGGAAAAAAATTCTAACAAAAATGAAAAACACAACTGAAAGCTCATTAGCACTGTATTTGGCATGCCATGAATCATTAAATCTTTATATAAATGCAGAAGTAATTTGTAACAAACAAATACTTTCTTTTCTTGGATAGACTTTCTTTTGACTTTTTGTTCATACTGCTAAGGTGCAGTATGTTTTCCAAACATTGGATATTATTACCAGAATAAGGGCAGAACCAATCAATGTTTTAATTAAATATTATCTATAATCCTTGAGTGTCAGATATACTTAGTTGTGATAAGTGAAAAATATTAGGTGCAAAAAAAAAGACTAATAAATACTTTGAGAGGGTCTTTTTAACCTAATTTTTTTAACCTAAATTTGATACTAGTGTGTGTTGTTCTCAAGTGGTTTCCCCTTGGATTTTTCCAGTGCTTATCAGGGGAACATACTGAAGTCTTTTTATTTAGATCAGGCTTAGTTTTGAGAGTAACTAATTGTTCAAGTCCAAGTGGGAAACTTTCTTGCACCTGGAAAATTAGGAAAGCAAAAGATGTCCACATCCTTTCCCTGGTGGTTCTTCACCTGTGAATTTGAACTGCAGCGGTAGTAAAAGTTTTGTGGACCTCATTTTATGTGAGATCATTAAGCGACAGGAGAATTCAGGACTAGCTGCCCTTCATAATTCAGGACACTGAAAGGTGCCATTTATAAGCTCAAAGTGCCTGCAGGAAGGCAAAACAGGCTTGTAAAACCAATGCTCCAAACCCTAAAAGGGAACCGGTTTGTACTGCTGGTTGCAGCCTTGGAGTGGCAAAATTGCAAAGGTGGTGGGGATTTGGTTTAAAAAAAATGGAAAAACACCTGTCTCTAATATTTGCAGTAATAACTTGAGTTTTCACACTTCTTGTGTTGCTATCTCCTTTGTCCAAAACAAACCCAAAACATCCCAGGCAATGATCCCAGTAAAAACCTTAGCAGTTGAACTGCCCAGCTGTTGGACTTACTATCTTCCCTGTTACAGCCCACTGTTTTGCTGAGCTGTTAATTTGGTTATAAAATAAGTCTGTCCTGACTTTTTAATAATATTTTGCAACTGGTGGCCTTTGCCCATGATGTGGGCCAGGCATTTTGTAGGGAGAGCTCTTGCCTCCTTATTGCTTGAGAAGGAGTAGCAGCATGCATAACACTGGAAAGGGGGTGATATACCATTGTTACAGCTCTGAACAGGCAATGTAATCTGAAAAATACATATTATGATGCAGCTTCATGGACTTAGAAAGCCTGAGAGGCAACACAAGTAACACTGAGCCCAGTGTTTTTTGTCAGAGCAGCTACTGCTTTCCTTACCTGCTCCCCCGTTAATTCTCAAATAAGAGATGGAGCCATTGTTTTAAAGTTTATGACCAAAATGTGGCAATTTCTCCTGGAATGAGGCATCCGTATCCATAATCTTAAATGGCTGGGGCTGAACTCTTCCAGTCAGGCCAGCGTAAGCCTTAGAAATCCATGGTCACATTAATGTCCTGTGACTGAAATTACCCGGGTGCCCATTTGCACTATCAGAGCGCAAATGCCAGGGGAGACAAGAGCTGACTGCACATCAAGTCTGCCTGCAGCGCCTTTGCTTTGTTAATCTGGATTAGTTCCATACCTGCCTGTTTATGCACACCAGCTCCAGCAGCACCTGGCTGTGCAGTGTGGTATCCAGCCTGTCATCCCTCCTCACGTGGCTCACATAGGAGTCGTCGGAATGGCTCCGCTTCGGAAGCACATCTGTATTATTCCATTTTGTGACGCTGCTTTTGTTGCCTGGACTGACGTGCTCAGGGCCCCAGACACTACACTGAGCTCAGTGTGACCCCAGGCCTTTGCAGAGCCGACTGCAGGACTCAAACCTTTATATCCACTATTAAAAGGCAGTTATGTGACTGTTTATGTTAGAGCCAGGTGCTTTGCTGCCTGTGGACATGCTGTTACTTGACAAAATCTAGTATTTTTTTTTAATTTATGATCCAAATGTGATGAATATACTTACTAGAGGACCTTACTCTGCACAAATGGCTTGGCTGTCTTCAGCCACCACTCAGATTTCCAGGGGGGACAGAAGTCAGGTTTTTCTGTCTCCCTGTAGGGATGTGTCCGTGGCAGCATTCCTGTTATTTCTGTATTTCCTTTGTGAAGGAAAGGACATGAGGTTTCTAGATGACATATCATCAATATATTTTTTATGACAATTTTGGGAAATTTATTGTACAAGTTCTCCAACTTGTATATTTCGAAGTTCTGTGGGTTCATTTATTTAGGCTTTATTTATGAATGCATGTTTTGTGGGCTTATTGCCTTAACCATTCACTTGTTCTGTTAAATCTCTAGTGATACTAAAGCACTGAAGGAGCTTTGGGTTGGGTCAGCAGCAAACAGTGACTTTGGCATACTAGTAGTATAAAATCTGTTCTCTTACTGGCTGTTTTTTTTGAGAAGTTGATAGATGTGAAAACCATTTAACAGTTGGGGTTTTTTTTACTTTCCTGTTAAACTAAGCTACTGAGGAAATCTTCCTACTGCTACATGCTGCTATATGTCAGAAACACTGTTATGTTATAGTTGCATCATTATCTAAAGGAAAAATTGAGTGTGGGTTTGAAGTCGACAAGTGATGAAAGTAGCCCTGAGGTTGTCAATTAGAAAGCCAAGGCCTGGAACTGATAAGTTAATGGCCAGTCCCCTTCACACCCCCTTGCTTTGCTGCCTGCTCCCACCTCACCCTGCAGCAGCTTTACTGCTTGGAACAGAAATAAAAGGCTCCCATTACTTTGTGTCCCAAATTTTATCTCACTGATACAATTCACTAAATGTCTTGGCTGATTGTGTTCTTAGTATGGACAGATAGTTAAATGAGGAGAAATTAGATATAGCAGATAGAAAATACAAATTCAAAATTGTCCCCCCCTTTTTTTTTTAATTAGTTTGTTTATTTTTGTTTAAATGTGGAACTGTTAACAGGGTTGTTTCAGACCATCCTCCTGCAGTACACACAGCAAATTTAGCAGCAGTGTATAATTTTAACTTTTACCGTATGTTTGTTTGCAGGTTTTAAAACCTGAAACTTAATGGCAGCCAGTTGGAACCCATGTGTGCCTGCTAAAGGCAGAGGGCAACATGTGTGGTTTTTCATGAAGGGAAATACTGGTTACCAAAGTTTATGATATAATGTAATATAATATAAAGTGTTTCTATTTTGCTTGGGCAGGAGGGAACTAATGTGTTGTGTTCCTCCTGGGGAACACCTGGGCTTAGATAAATAGATAAATCATGTCAAACAATAAACAGGACTTATACAGATTTTAATAATTCTTGGTGTGCTGTGTGGTGAGAACAACAGGAACTTTATGAAAAGAGCTTTAAAGTAGTATTAGAAGTAGATATTATTCAAACAGGCATAGTGCAAAACAAAACATGTAATTTGTCTTCAGATTTTGAAACTTCATGTACAGTGTAAGTTTTTAGGGCTTGTAAAAGTTTGCAGTTGGGCACCCCCTCTGCAGCCTGAGGTTTTTCTGCTCTTGGCACTGCTTTAGTGGCAATGGATTGCCAAGATTTTTTCCACACAGTCCTCTCTCAACCTAGAGCAGATAAATAATAATCATGAGTTTGAGAAGGCATTCAAGTAAGGACATTCAAGTTTTTGACCTTTCTGGTAGTTTCACTGTAACCAGCAAACATCTGTTGAATAATCAAAAAATTGTAGTTGCTACTTATCTGCCACAATCCAATGTAATGGTGCTCTGAGCATGGACTGCTACTCTGGAGTCCCTCTCTCCTCCACCCAGATTTCAAACCATGGAGTAAATCTTTTTCTAGCTTAATTCAAGGGAAAAGAGATGTGACATTGTATTAAACAACACAGTGTGGGATGGTGTTTTCTCCTGATGTGCCAGCTCTGCCTGAGACCCACGAGGCTGAGCTTTTGCAGTACTTCCCCACAGAAGCAGTGCAGAAGAGGTAGTACATGATTTTCCGAAGGCACATGTGCCTTCTATGCCCTACTTTAACTTACTCCTTGATATACATGTTTCACAGTACCCATAAATAATGAAAATAGGCAATGACATTTTTAATTAGCGGCTTTGTTTTCTTACACATTGTGACGCTGGTGTTTCTAGAGCTACAGGATAACCTCCTGTGGTGGCCTGCTGCAAGAGAGGTTATCATAAGATGAAGAGCACTGTATCTAGTTTAGCCTGGCTGGTTCAGGTATCACACCTACCAGGAAGCATAATTCTGCAGTTTCCTCCTAAGATGATCCTTTCCTTGGATTGCAGTTTTGTCTTTGCAGGAATCTTCTCTAGTTATTTTTTGAATTAAGTTCTGAAAGTTAATGGTGTTGGGTAAGAAAAGCTCATATCTTTCTGCATTTTTCTTCTCTTACCTTCTTTCATACAATTTTATTCACCAGTCAGCCCAGCAGGGCTGTTGTGCAAGGTACATCCACATGCCCTAAGGAAGCCATCAGCCAAATTTTGGTGGAGCCAGTAACTGTTCTACAAAAGGCAGACTGATGCCAAAAATCTTCATTTCTTTCAGTGGGTTGCTGCAGGATGTTGGGCTCTGCCTCTCCGGGATTTTTTTCCCCTCCCCTTTTGTTTCTGCTATTGGTTAACTGTGTTTTCTCATCCATGACACTCTTTCAGCTTGAGAGTCCCTCTTGCCGTGCGTTTCTTTACTTTTGTCATGCTCTGAGCTCATCCGTGTCTCTCTGTGTGGATGGTTTGATATGTGTGCTGTTTGCTCACCAGTTTACACCAGTTACTTCCGCAGCACATGAAGCACAGCCTGCTGAACAGTGCCCATCTGCGGGTAAAGGCTGTGGTACCCTACAGAGAGGGTACAGCTTGAATTTGTCTCCCCTTTACCTAAGAAGGAAGAGTCTCATTTTAGGAGGAAAAGTTTCTTTTCTGTCTGCAAGGCTGGATCCACATAAACTCTTTGGCTGACTAGAAGTTTGGTTGCATTGGATGACATCTGTCTGAAGGGAAGCCTGGTGTCAGAGCTTTTGATGCTATTGAGCATTCTAAGCATAAAAATCAAAGGAGCTCCTTTCCACCTACATGCTATACCTTCTCTGCCAAACAGAACCTGAGCAGTGCTCCTTCCCTCCCTTTTGAGTGCTCTCAAGCACCGTTTCACATTCATGTGGCCAGATAAACGTTGGAAAGAAATGAAAATTACTTACCAAGGAGTGGTGGGGCATTTCCTAACATTTTTTTCATTCTGATAGGGAACCTTAAAATAGGGAAAATCGTCTAGATTCAGTAATTTGGAATGAATAGAACTATGTCTTATACACAAGAAATTAAAAAAGAAAAAGGAAAAAAGGAAAGGAAAAACACAGTGACACAGTGCTTGCACAAGGACACATTCAGGGTGTGAAAGTTGACTTGGCATTTCCAGATTTGTAATTTCTAAGACAAAATTGAAGTGCACTGTTGTCTTTATGCAGTCATAATGGATTTCCTTTGAGTATATCTGAAATGATACAGAGCTCAGTTAAGTCAACCTTGTGTTTAATGTCAGTATCATCATCTACGACACATGCCATTGGCAGCATGTCTTCCCACAGAAACTCAGCACTGGTGTTCCTAAACAAGATAAACCAGGAAATGAATGTGCTCTCAAAGGGCTGCATTTCTTTGGGCATTTTTCTGTTGGATATTTTTTATCAGCTTCTTTCACCACTTTTGCCTGGAAAATGGTATGTTAACCTGAAAACGCAACCAACAAATGGCAGAATCTACAAAAAAAAGAATACAGACATGATAGGTTTGTTACTGTAATCTATGATAGTATAAAATGACATTGATTATGCAATGGTAATGGCAAAATTGAATTGTTTTGAACCTAAGCATAAACTTGCTGGGGCAAACCAGTAACAGTTTGGGCCTTTCTGGTACTGTAGAGTGCAAAATGTTGGGAGGCCTTGACTTCAGAGACAGGAATAGTTACCCCTTGCCTGACTGATCTGTTGCAATGCCTGACAAAGTCTGCAGTGTGGAGAGTGGTGTCTGCAGGATGTCTTCACAACCATGAAGGGAATTAGTTTAGTAAAGAAAGACATTGAAAATTGTTAACACTTCAGACACTGCCAGATTCTTTTTCAGACCACTTTCAGCCCGTTTACAACTGATAAAAATTATTTTCTGGCATCTTTATATTAAATACATGAGATGTAAGTCTTGCTGCTTTCTGCCACCAGTAATGGCAATGATGGCATATTCTTCCATTAAAAAAAAAAAAAAAATTCTGTAACTAAATGATAAGCAGAGAGCTGAACCCTAAGTCAATGAGATTGGAACAGCTTTGTGATCAAGAAATAAATAAGAAAAACAGTTATCAAAATTTATGCTGAGTGTGTTTATTCTAAAAATACGCCTATTAAAATATGGCAAAGCCTAAGATTACTGTAATCTGTTTCAGTAATAACCACCACCACCCCCAACCAAAATAGAAACACTGCTTCCAGGTTGTAGATCGAACCATTCAACTGATGAAAGTCAAAATCTAAACTCTGGAAACTCAAAGTGTTTGAAGTATTGTGTTGGCTTTTGAGATCAATAGCCTCCTCTGTAAGTACCAAGAGAATATTTTCTTCAATATATTCAATTAGCTCAGTTAAATGAGTAATTTATTCAAACTTGACCAATTGGGAGTTGAAAGAAGCAGAAAAGCTTGTTCTTCTCTAACAATCTGTGAATAAAAGCTAATTATGAGAGGATTAGATTTGTTAATACTACAGTATTGGAGGATATTAAGACCAAATACTAGATTGGTGCTAATTCTAGCTAATACTGAGTTATTTTAATAGATCAATTTTTAAATCTAATCATGATTTTTTTACATGTCTAGCCTCTTTCAGATAGTGCTATGCAAGCAATCAACTGTCTCACTACATTTTAAATTGCATTCCAGTTTTCATCCAAAGAAACATAAATCTTAAGTAAACACAAAGAGATCAACTAGTAAATAAGAATTGTGCCATACATGATTTTCTAATAAAAACAGTAAAATTAATCTGAAAAAATGTGTAATGAGGTATAGAAAAGTTTAAATATATATCAGCAGAGCTACTCTGTCCTTCTGGCTAGCAATAAGAAGTGCCAAATTTAGTGTAAAAGCTATATTTAGTTACAAAGCAACATACTTTAGTGGTTACAAACTGAGAATTAACCTTTCTCCAAGAAAATAACTAAAGCCTTTACATGGAAAAACACGCTTCAAATTAATTATCTAACTCAAGGTTTCCCATTTGGTAGTTTAGTATATTTTTAAGAAAAATGTCTGTCTTGAAAGATCTAATCCTGCTGAAAGTCATTGATAACTGAGGTACCTACAGGTGAACATAAACATCAGTGCAAACTTGACATAAGGATTCAGAAATTCAGCCAAGAATGCGATGTCAAGAAAACGTGAGGATACAATTTTTCAGTCCTGTCTGTAGACATTTGGTACATGGGACACCCCACAATGAAATTTAATTACCTCTTCTGCTGGTAGGATCACGAGAAAAACCTTGCTTCAGGCACCAGCAGAATGAGGTACGGAGGACAGGATGGAGTGTCTCGGTCATCACGCCTTTGCAGCAGGGACACTGCTGAGCCTTGCTGCCTTTGGTCCGTGGTGTCCCAAATGTTGAGACAGATGCCATCGTGGTTCCTCTCCCATCTACTGGTCATGTTGGAAGTTGTTCCGGTAAATGCCAGTTCATAACCTGTCATCAAATCACTTTGAAAAAACACTGCTTTCAGTTGCTGTTTAAAAATCAGTTAGGCAATTCTCCACAAATGGTGTTGAGTTTCTGAGAGGTGGTCCTTCTTCAGCAACGTACTTGACAGTGTGGCTGGATGCCTCAGCTCTTAGCCAAGATGAATGACTGGAGCAAGAGGGACCAGTGCTTGGTGCAGTGCTACCAGACCAAGAAGCAGTCTCAGGGTGCTGCAGCACCCCATTTGTGCACCTGCTGCTGTGTGCCTGGGTAGCTTCTTTACATTTTAAGCTCTCATGAACCCAGGTTCCTCCCCTTCAGCAGGTCCATGAGACAGCTGCGTAACTTAAAAGTAGCACACTAGTAAGTAGAAAAGGAATTTATGACCAGACATTTTGCTGAGTATAATGGCCTGTTTCCCCAGCTCCCCATTTTCCCTAAGGTTATTTCCCAAGGTAGCCCTGTTTGTGTCCTGAGCCTCCAGGAGCCTCCTGCTGATCATTTCTGTTGTTGACAAGCCCAGGGGAGGAATTTTCCTAACTGGCTATCCAGCCTGGAGCTCACTACTGGAGGCACAGCAATGGAGCAGTGATGGGTGTGTAAGGGATGAAAAGCCCAGATGATCATGTTTGCATCCCAAAAGCTGTTAAGATGAACAGGCTACAAGTTCATTCCAGCCTCTGTTCTTCTCTGCAGTCTCCCTTACTGGGCTCTGGGATCCACAACCCTGCTTGGGCATTCACTGTGACAGCAATGAGGCTTTACATCTTCATTGAACTGTAACCGCCAGTGTAAAGGGTGCTGACATAAAGGCTGTGTCTTACCTGCCCTGTGTATCTGCCCAGGCTCCAGAGTTCTAAATATGCTATTTCTTTGCAGTCCCTTTCAAGTGAAAACCTAGATTTTGCCATCTCTCCGTCAAAAACATCCACGGTGAAATTTAGCATAGTATTTAGGTTTCTCTGGACCGATTTTCAGGACAACTTGGACCTTGTTTTTTTTTTTTCCCTGTGATGTTTCTAAAACTGGCAGAAGAAGAACTTTTTTTTAAGCCTGCATATGCTGCAAGGAGTATTTTAAAATAAAGGAGTTTTTTTTAATCTGTAAGCATGTTTAATGCTTGTATAAGGTGCCAGATTTTAATTACAGTTGGCATTTATAAGTGTGGTGCTGGCAATGGCAACCATATTGCTGAAAAAAGGCATAAATTTTGACACTGGCAATATGGGAACCCAGCATATGAGACTGTAAACCTCATTGCTTTCTGTTTTAATATGCTGCTTTAAGGGAAGGACTTTTAATGGTTAATATTTAACTAGAACATTTAGGGTTCGATATAAAGTTGTTCTAATTTCAAACTATTTAGTAATTTAGGTCCTATCAAAGATCAGCTTAGGTAATAACTTTCTATTAAATAGCTTTTAAATAAGCATGCTTAAAGTAGGGAAAATAAGATGCTTCATTACAAGAAATGAGGTTGGCATCTACCAGGTTTTCCATTAAGTTCCAGGTCACAGACAAATAAAGGAAGTATGTTGGAAAAAAAAACCTTTTTAAAAATAATTAGGGAGATGTCTGTTTTGTTCACCAGATGGAAAATCAGTAGTTGTGGGTGGTCTGTGCTGGATGGGGCATCTCACAATTGGCAGAACTATGCCTTTAACTTTTAAAGTCCTGGGACAAAATGTGAAAGTAATTGACTGTTCCGAATGCTCTCTCTCTGGATACCTAGCATGCTTTTAAAAACAAGATTTGGTGAGTTTTTGACTTTTTTTTCTACAAATGCTCAGGCTGTTGTGTTTAGTGTTAGGCCAATTGGGTATATTTTTGGTAGCTGTTTAGTGGGGCTGTTGTCTTTTGTGTTTATGCCTGCGTGTGCCTGGACTCGCGTGCACACAACTGAAATGCCACAGCTTTACAATTCTCCATTAACCCAAGATTTTCATAATATTGTCAGTGTTTGCTATGTTCAGGATATATATAACTGTTGGTAAACATTGTTTGTTTCTTTCCTCTAGTTCACTCCATTTTAAGGAATTTAAATCTACCCATTTGCCAACATACTAAAGAAAACAAAGTTGCAACCTCATTTTCACAAACAAGAAGAAAATTCCTGTTTTAAAATAATTCAGGCATTTGAAAAAGTATTAAAAATCCCCATAGTATTATATTTTTTTAAATGTGAATAATAAATACAAATGTGAATGCGTGGATAGTACGTGTAAGATGTGCATAGTAAATACTATCATTTACGAACACAGTAGAATCTGCTTGATGCAGTTTGTGACTTTGCTTGCTGTTTCAGAACTCATATTTTATAATTTCAGATTAATTTGGGAAAACAGTATTTTGAATGCAGAAGATGGGTTAGAAAATCCTTGTATTCTCATTAAGAAGAACAGGTTTTATTATCTGCACTGCCATAAGAATGTATTCTGTTGAGGGGTGACCTCCCAAAGAATGAGACAGAACACATTTATGTCATAGGACGCAATTGCTTTATATTTACTTTACTTTACAGACAATTTTTTGCAGTTATCTATATGAATGGTCACAGAGAATTGTATGTGTGTGTTATATCTAGATTGTAGCTTGTGTTAAACTGATCCCCACACTTATTATGTAGAAGCATTCTTGAAGATAAGTGAGGCACTCAACTTAGTGCCTTCTTTGTAAAATCCCTTTTGCTATGCATGACATGTACTCTCTATTTTTTTTCCTTGCAGTAAATTATAAAGCTTTTTTCTTTCCATGAATCTCCTTCCAAGAAAACACATACAGCCCTAATAACACTCGCCTTGAGGACCGTGCATTGCCTCCACTACAAAGCCGTGTTTTCATTGAAGAGATAATTATAATATGGTTTAATGTTCTTGTCAACCCTGAAACACTGTCCCTAAAGAGTGCTATTCTGGTGGATGTCTTTTTGAAGAGATCTGAATGTGGCTAAGAGAACATACACATAGCCACACGCTTTCCTGATAAACCAGGACACATTTTTAATACAATAAATGCTCTCTAAAAAGAATTATATGTTTTCTAAGGTACTAATTCAGAGCTGCATCCACCACCAGATTCCATTGTTAAAAATACAGAAAATTTTCTTGAATTTATTTATTTTACTTTCTTCTCTCCCATCCCCCATAATATTTATAGACTTTAAATCCATATGAGAACACAAACTCATAATAATAATAATTAAAATGTTTTTAATGTGCTTTGAGGCACAGACTTCAGATGAGTAAAAAAGCCCAAACTGGAACACAAATGGTTCTTGCCAGGCAACAAACACGCTTGGCTGTTAATATGCTGTAATTTTCTGCTTTCCTTAGTAAAAACAGCAATTACTTATTTGTTCCATATCCCCCCCCAGCACAGATGCTCCTCAGTCTGTCCATGTTCCAGCACCAAGCGGGCTGCGCGTGCCTGCGCTGGGGTGCGACGCGGGGCAGGTTTGCTCCCCGCATGCTGTACTGCTGGCAGCGTTTGTTTGCCACGGATGCTGGTTTGCCACCGGCCCAAGACAATGCTGCGCCTCACTTTCAGACGTCTCCCCTGCTGAAGGCAAACATTCCCAGGTGCAGCTTGGCAAAGCGCTGGGCTGACCCTGCGAGGCGGCGCGAGGGTGGATAAAAGCTGGATGGTCACACCAGTTAAGGCTGAAGTCCAGTCGAACAAATCTTTGACGTCGCTTTTGCTGTATTGTCTTTTGTGGTGCTCTGGTGGTTGTGAACAGTGTCTGATGCTGCTAAAAGCAACATAGCATAGTCTGAAGCAAAAAGGCTTTGAGGGAAATGAAATCACAGGGTGGCTGAAGGCAGTGCAAAATTCCCCTTGGCTTTAGGCTGTCTGGGATTTCCCCCTTAGGTTTCAAAGCCTAGGTAAATGCTGACACACCACAAAAAGTACATATAACCAAAAAAATCCCCAAAAAGCTAAGGACAACACAATTCCCTCCCTCCTCATATGACTGTCAGTGTAGACAAGAAATTGCATGGCTCAGCACAGTGCAACCTGCCGCTGAATCAGGTGCCTGAGATCTTGAATTTAAAATGTAATTATTTTTAAAAGCTACTGGTAAATGAGGAATATGAGAGAATATGTTAATTAATTGAAAGGCATTCTATTAGGTATTTAATTAGCATGATTCTGGAAGGGTAGTATAAAAGAAACACAATCTCTGGCAAAAGTGTATCGTTTGAATCTTCATTGCAGGCATCTCATCATTAGCAATCAATTTGCTTGCTCTGAAGCCAATGGGATTTACTTTTTTTTTCCTTTGAAGAGGTATTACAAAGTAAGGCCTTAATATTGTAAATAATCTCTCTAGAGAAACTTTTGACTGCAAAAATTTCCTCAACAAGCAAATCTTAAAATGTTTATGGTGCACAGTTTAAAAATATCCTTGAGATTTTACACCACAGGTTTATATGTTCAAGATGGACAGAGTAAGCAAGTGTTTCTAGCAGAATTAACATTTTTCTATCATGACAAGTATGTTTTGGTTTCCCTACCATTTTTCTTTCTGTTTTTTTGGTGGAAGAAAAAAAATAGCCAAAAAATACAAAATCTTAGTTAATGAATGTAGATGCAAAGTGGCACAAAAAGATATAAAAGATGCCATTTTCCCACTGCCCCTTCTTTTCATAGCTTTGAATTTGTTACTACACACACTACTTTTTGAGTTTGTTTTCTTTTCACAAGATATACTGTTTCCACCTAATTTTTTAATGCAAATCAGCACTTAACATTTTTATGGATTTTGCTTAAGTGTTGGGTTTGGGGTTGTTTTGTCTTTTTTCCTAAACTATTCCTTTTCTTTTTTGAACAAAAAACTCATTGTGGGATTAAATATCTGACAAAAACAAACTGGACTTTGCCAATAGGTGAATATACATTAGTTTGGTAATTATATTTCCTCTTTTATTTTTTTCAGGCTACATATTCGATTTATTTTAGTTTGTTTTTTTCTTTAGCTATGATGATGTCACATATAAATCCACCGTCACATTAGATGCTGCTGCAGTCACAGCTAGGGCTTGGTGATTTCTTTGCAACAGAAAAGTATTTTTGTTGCTGTGTGTCCTCACAAATTCCCCTCTTTGAGAATGACTGTGTGTACATCCCTCCATCCTGTTTTGTGCAGTCGTTGTCCTGCTGCCCAGAAGCACTCCTGCCAAGGCAGATGTTCCTGCTCTGCTCTTAACATATCTTTAATATTCCACTCACCTTTCCAATGGACCCTTGCAGATAAGGAATTGTTAAATTCTAAATGCTCTCAGTGTTTTATTTAAAGTAATCTTGATTTCCAGCACCTAATGTTTGTGAAGGCACTTAATTTCCAGTTCACATCCAAATGTTGATATGGAGAGAGCAACTGCTTGGAAGGCTGCATTGTTGAATTCTGATGACCAAATCTAGTTTAAGTGTGTAAATACTCTCTCTGACTGCATTTCCTCTGGAAATTCCCATTGGTTATGTACCATTGTTGTGAAATGTAAGCTGATTCACTAGTATTTTCTTGCCTTTTAAATGACTGGAGCAAAATTTTGCTCAAGTTCTCTTTTGGTGTTATTAACATTGTTTTCTTTTATGATTCTGGCATTTTTTCAGCCTCTGTATCTCCCTGCACACAGCATTCTTAGAAGTGTTCTTTTGTAAGGGGAGCTGGCAAAATCTTGCAACAGCTCAAAGCAGCTTCATTAAGGCTGGAGAGTAAAATATTCAGGAGTTAGGAAATGTCAAAACTAAGATAGCTGGTTAAGCAGTTAAGTTCAGCTCCCTTATTTGCTTGATAGCACAGTCTTTTAAAATCAAGATCATACATAGTTTTTTCCACAGGACCCCTGCCTCAGCTAGTGAACAAGATGGACGATGCTGAGTTAATGAGCAGTTATTCAATATTTTGTTTTCTCCTAATTTTTCAATGTGTAGCCCTAGGCCTTATTTACGGCATACTACTGAAACCCTGCTGTGAAGACAGAATTGTTAATTTCCTTATGAGCTTTTCTATGGCACTTATTGCTATAAATATCTGAATGCTTAACAAACATTAATTAATTTATCTTCAGAAAGACCCTCACAATAAAAAGGGCTGATATTACTTCTGTTTTACAAATAGGGAGCTGAGGCATATGGAGATGAGAATCATCAGTGTCTTATAAATTTGGGTACCTTGTTGTCAGCTGACAGTTCAGGAGGTGGAGATCTCTCTTCACCTGCACTCTTTTACTTTTGAACATCCAAATAATTTTAATTCTGTGCCAAGAAGAAACTTCTAAAGAGTCTCACAGACCATCACTGCAGTTGACTTGAGAAGTGGTGGAAATACTTCTAAGTGAGCAGGGAATCACCTAAACCTCGACAAGGGGAAGTACTGCAGAATACCATTCCCTAAATCACAGCTTTTTCATGGCTTTAGTATCCTTACTGTGGGTTTCAGGAAAGTGGTTTCTTCCACTCAAGATTCAGAGCTCTTAGCCCTTTATATTAGAGTCACTCATCTACAGTCCTGCATCCAAAAGCGGTTTGGAATTTGACTTAATTAGGTAGGACTGTTCCAGAAGAGGACAGAAATAAAAATGTCAACAGGAGTGTCCTCTTACTTTAGAAATTGCTCAGTGATAAGGAGCAATGGCATGAGTTCATCCTTATTTTTGAGATTATTCAAGCCTGTATTTTCAAAACACTGCTTTAACCAGTAATGGGTTAAACTACAACTTTGTAGATGAATAGGAAGAGGGATTCACTTGGTAGGGGGCAGACCCAGTTTCCATCCTTGCTCCATTTAGTTATCAAAGTAATTGGTATTAATCAAGTATTGATTACAGTAAGAAAGTAGCTTTTGGTTGAGTCTCATAAACTGTCCTTGAAGGTCGTGCTTGGGTTTCTGTGGATAGTCCCACTCAGATGCAGGGAATATGTAACTGCGTGCCAAGCGAGCAGCATGTCCACCAGGAAGGGCAAGACCTTAAAAAACCTTAAAATGAACGCACAAATAAACAAATAAAAAACCTCTCACGTTCCTACAGACAATAATCTTCCTTATCAGTCATGATTAAGGTCTGTCCCATAAAACATCTCTGCGGGAATATATTATTGAAGAGAATTTCATAAACTGTGTGCCCTGAGGGCTGAACTTAGATTACACAGAAAAGTAAAATTCGCTATTTCCTAACTTTCTGTTAGTTTATCTCACAGTCTTTGCAGAAGTATTTTAGTGGGGGTTTTTCAGATTGCTAAGAGGAGAATTTAGCCTGAAATTATACTGGACCCCACGTGGTTTGTCAGCATGGCTTCCAAGCTGGAGAGCACTGAGCTAGGGGGTCAATGTGCAGGTAGTGCTGCAATATTTCAGTGACAAATATGCATATGGTACCAAGATTTTAGGCACTGATACACTGTTGGTGTCCTCTGCACAGGTGTTTTGTCTCCTCAGAGTGGCCTGGGGTCACTGCCCTTCCACTTTTGTCCCCAGAGCACGGTCAGTACCTGGCACTGTCCGTGGGATGGGAGGCTGCCATGTTCCTTCCTCAGCACGCAGCCAGGGCAGGCAGACAGGAGCCCTGTCCTAAGAGCAGGAGGGGACAGAAAACAGGACCACAGGAAGTGGAAGGAAATGGGGATTGCAGTGCCCTTAGGGCCCCTTTCTGCTGCAGCTTTTCATTACAATGTCTGAGCCCCAACTATGAGCAGATCACAGGAGCTACCACCTGCCAGAGTCCTACTTAATGCCTAACAACTGAATTATAGTTGGTGGAACTATGATACTTCTGGATTTTTCTTATAGGGGGAATCTCTGCAACTAAAGATGCCCAAGAGCAGCAGGGCCATTGCAGGTGATGTGATGCTTTCTGTGGCAGAAGAACCTTTCTCTCTGCATTGCCTATTACTATTGCAAAGTTCTCAGACCTTCAGCCTGAAGTGGACGTGTAGCCCTGGCATTTCCTGTCCCTGCTTGCAGGAGAAAAGCATGCAACTGAAAATGAGAACTATATGGCAGCTTAGGCCGCAATATGATCCTACTGTAGAAATGCACTTCCATGAGGGAAGGTGAATGTGGAGAATGATGTTGCTGTGCTGATGGAGAAACAAAACTTTCTGCAGGCTTCATGGAGAAAAATGGCTATTTTTCCAGTCTGCTTAGGTTGCAAGTTCCAGAAGCTTAAAAGAATGAATTCAAGCTGTAGGCAAGCAGATATCCCTCTCCAGTGCTCAGATGCAGAGCTCACTAGATGTGGAGGTTTGAGGGTTTTTGATAACAAAAAGACCAACGTTGCTAATGCAGACCCCCTGCTATCGGAACACCAGTGTTGGACTAACAAATTAGCACACAAGAAATCGGCAATTGCAGAAAAACTCGGGTGTCAGGATTGTAACAATTGTTTACATCTTTCTACAGCAAAAAGGCTGTTTAATCATGTTGAATTACAACCTCGTGTTCAGATAGTAGGCTCTCACATTATTGTCTTTGTGAAGATGAGTTGTCACTTCTCTGATCTAGGTTGCTCTCACAACAAAGAGGCACTAAGGCTTTCTGTTTGAATTAGAAGAAACAGGGGAATTTCATTTGGTGCTAAGCTGTGCAACAGTTTCCCTAAAGTTGAGCCTTTACTAATTGGTAGTGAAATGAAAATTAATCTGTGTGAAAGAAGGGAATTCACAGCTCAATTTTAATTATTGCAGAGAAAGTAAGCAAAACTGTGCTTGGGCTGTGCAAAGTGTGGCCTAGGAGTAAAATGCTCAGCTCGAGCTTGTTAACTGGAACTGATGTCCTGGAACAGCAGCTGGTAGCTAGGTCATATCTGTGCACTTTGGAGCCAGCCATGCTGGTTGAGAGTGGTACTGCTCCCCATCTCACTGCCACTCCAGGAGAGGTGATGGCTCCCGTAGGTCAGCCTGGGAGAAGTTCAATACATACTAATGGAGCTCATGGGGGCACTGATGCAGCCCCTTCCCACCAGCACGGCTGTGGAGGCAATTGCATCCGGCCCCTGGATGATCCCAAGAACCCCAGGTTGATGCCATCCCAGGTTAGGTTCAGAAGAGGACATCTGCCTGCAGCCTTCAATCACTGAAAGCAGTGGATGTCCTGCTGGTAGAGGTTTTATGGCCGCTGCTTAGCCAGAGCTCCCTGGAAAGCATTTCATGTTCCTCTATTCCCTCTGCCTAGCTGAACTGTATAGGCTTTCCTCCCACATGGGTACTCAGTCAATGGAAACAAATACCTCATCATAATAAAAGTGTTGGTTTTTCACATGTCTCCCTGAAGAGCAAATTCATCCTCTGACTGATGTGCTACATCTCTACTAAGCTCCTGTTTAGATAACATTCAAGCTGATTGAAAAATGTAAAGCAAAGTATCTAGGGTTTTGGAAAAGGACACCTTTTTCCTCTTGATATTTCTGTTGTTTAAAGAAATATTAATGAGTTTCTTTGCTTTTGTTTTTCTTTCTTTCCTTGCTCTCTCGTCACTTTTTTTTCTAGTTTCCCCTTTCCTTTTTGTATTTGTTGTCTTTTTTAAAATAGAGGGTCAGTAAAACAAAACCAATAGATCAGGCTGTGCCTGTATTTCTTTGCCTCCCAATTTCGACTGGAATAGCAAAATTCTGGACTGGAATAATGGGTTTGGTTTTTCTTTTAATTAATTCTTTCTTAATTAAAAAAAAAAAAAATCAACCAGCTCCAGTGAGTAATGGCTTTGGAGTACTCCTGGAGGTTGTTCATAAGCAACAGTAAGATGGTGATGAGATTCTGTAGCAGCAGTATGTAGGCTGTACCCTTCTGGTTTGCACAGTGGTCATGGGAAAACACGATGCTGAAGTCATACCCCTTGTGAAATGTGGAATTACTACTTCCCCCAACTTCAGCTGTTACTTGTAAGGGGCAAAACCAACCACAACTGGAGGTGTACAAAGTAAGAAAAGATCATGCCTTTTTCAATCTCTTTTCTGAAAGACTTGTAAGATTTGATTTATGTTAGCAAGTGGCAAGTCATGCTGGGTTTCACAAAAATATTTTTTAAAGTACTTACAAAAACTTGAAAATCTGATGACAAAAATACAGGTGTCCATCTGATTCTTTGGCAAATACTCATTGCCGCTCTTTTTCTGCTCTGGAACCATGGCACTGTCTTTGTCCTGCATATAGAGAGGGACTGAGGCAGAAGAAAACAAGAAGGGCTGAACTTCACAAAAGCTGTACTTGGCAATTATCTTTGGCAATGCTAAAGTCTATTGACTGTTGATTTTTTTTTTTCTCCAATAAAAAGTAGAAATTAAATCCTACTGTGTCCATTGGAGATGTTTTTCAAAGGAAGAGTTACTGATGAGCTATTCTTCTATGATTGTGCTGGTTTCTCCAAATAACAACATCGCCGTGTGTTTTTCTCAAAGTGAGTAATTTGCATAGCATGCTTTTGGGGGTTTCTGCTGCTGCCAAAGCTAATTTAATACTCATTAAAGTACTGAGCAAGTCTAATCCAAAGCCTTATGTGCCTTCAATGCAGGCCCATAAAATGTGCAGATTTGCACTTGCTGGGCTGCTCCAGGGAAGGCATGCTGTGGAAGGAGGGGGTTGGTGTGCATCCTGCTATCACAGAGCTGCCACTGCATAAGGGGGAGTTTGGACAAGATTCCCATCACCCTGGGCAGGGGCATCTATCCTCTGGTAACAATCCTAACTGCCGAAGGGGCAAATGGAACTAGGGTCCAGCTCTGATGATGATTATCCCATCCCAGCAGGCTGCCCAAGCCGTGTGACTGGAGTTCCACGAGGAATAGCTGGCGTGGGCTGGTGTGATGCCTTGGTTGTCCTTTGCATTATGCCCAGAGAGGTGCTGGGCTCTGCCCCCCAGCAGCCCTGCTTTTCAGGAGTAGGGCCCAACACCAGCTCCCCCCTGACATTTCCATCTTGAGAGAAGTCCCTGCAGTGGGTGAAATCATGGCACTGCCTTTGCTTTACGTGGGGTCAAGGATTTACCGAGCTTGTTGTAGGTGCCAAGAAGCCCAACTGCCCGCTCTGTAACAAGGGTTCAGGCGATCCTCTGCGGCAGCAGCCCGAAGGTGGCACATGCCAGCTGTGGCTTCTCCTGACGGCACGAGTGCTGCCAGGAGCACGGAGAGGCCGCGACTGCCATCGCCTGCCCCAGTGACCTCCGTGGTGGCAGCTGCGATGCCGACCCCTCTTTTGGCTCGCGTGTGCGCCCCACACCTGGAATGGTGTGAATTAGGACACGGCAGCGCCATAAACACCTGCACAGCTGTGCGGTGGCGAAAGGCAGCCGGGGGCTGCTCCAGCTCCTCGCCGGAGGTGGGCTCACTCCGGACGGGGCACTGAGCTGTCCCGCAGCTCACCTGCCCCTTCGGGGCTGTGTTCCCGTGGTTGTTTTGCAGGCCGGGGAGCGGGGAGTGTCCGCGGCGGCCGTGCGGGGCCGGGGGCGCCGCTAGATGGCAGTGCTGGCCCGGCGGAGCGGCCGGCCCGGCCCGCGGCCTGCTCGGGCCTGGGAGCTTCTGCCGGCACCTCAGCGCTGCTTTCTGGGCACAGCTGCCGCCAACACTTCGCTTTTTATTTGCCTGATTTTAAATTTATTAATTTATTTACCATAACGCTACTGTGAAGCATGGACAAATTGTTCCCTGCCAGTCGCGGAAACAGCAGCAACGCCGGGCCCCTTCCAACCTGCTAGGATCTCTTACGTTCTTTTTGAACCAAGCCGTTCTGTGATTCCACAAAAACATTAATTCCGAGGCTGTTCCCAGCCGGCCTGATCGAGAAGCGGAGACAAAATGTCAAGTGACACTGTCTAAACGCCATAGGCCAAAGTCTCTTGTATTAAAAACTGAGACCCTGCCATTTAAAGGAATCACACTGTTCTATTACAACAGAGATTAGGGCTAGAGAATTTTAAATGTTACCGTAGACATGGAATATTCAGGAAATTCCTGATTTTCTATTGGAAAGGAAGGAATAAGTCTCCTTGAGCCATCACCTCTATGAAATGACGGCTGTCCGAGGCAGCCCTGCTTCTGCTGCCTGGTGAGACGTTCAGAGCCTACATGCGAGAATGATTCCTCTCAGTGCTTCTGGGTTGAGATAACAGCATCGCAAACCCGGCTGTTAAGGTTAACCTGTACACTACATAAGGACAACAGATGGAAATTCTGGTGTAGAGCCACTGCAAAAAATAAAAACATGTTCCAAAGGGAAAAGGAGCTTGTATTTCTGTGTTTGAACCTTTGATCTTCACTCACATCTGAAGGGAAGAGTAGACCTTTTGCTGAAGACACATGGTTTTGCATCTGTGAAAACACAGCTGTATAGAGCAAAACAAAACTGGTGCAAAACACAATGGGTTTGCTGTGTCAGTTTAACCGTGGCGCCAAGATGCTTTAAAAATAGTGAAGTTTTTTTGTAGAATCTTTCAGAAAGTCTCTGTCTTTACACAGTTGTTTGTTGAGATTTTACTCTGTGGATTTTAAAGTTTGTCAGTGATCAAGAGACAGCTGCTACCTAAATATTTAAAGCGAACTCATGGGAAAGTCAGTCTGTCAACAGTCCTGTTTTAACAGTTTTCAAAACAATATAAATAAGAGTATCAAAATTTACAGGAAAATTCACACTGGCAAAACCACCTTGATTAAAAAAAAAGGTAATCGATGTGTCACCAATGTTGAAATTCTTAACGAGGTACATGCTATATACAGCTATTTCATGGTAACATACTGCTTTATCTGAGTTACCCCAAAGCACCCCCTCAAAGTAAAGGGATGTCGCCCGGTGTCCTCCGTCACTTCGTTTTGCATTTGAGCGTGATGGCAAAGCTGTTCCCGGATGCTTGCCTGTTGTCTCCTGCCTCCCCGCATTTGCAGCAACACATCGCTGTCCCAGCAGCGTTCTCCGCAGCCCTGCTGCTTCACTGCATAGCCCAGCACTACCTTTCCCCCCTGCACCCATCTGTGTCCTCCCCCCAGCACTGCCACAAGCACACTTGTGTCAGGAGCCTGGCAGCGTCACTCATTTTCTCCCTTAAACTCCTACTCACTCCGGTTGGTTTATTACGAAAGACAAAGAGGAGCTAGAAATGAGGAAGGTAAATGCTAAGATGCAAAATTATCTCTTTAAATAGAAAGAAGTATTCTCTTATTTCGTAACCACCAGATTCCTTTTTGGACAGAGAGGGAATCTGGCTTTGTTTTTCTAATTCTTGATATCAACACAGCAAGACTTTGCTCTTAAAATTTATCCATCCTGGAACCTTACAATAAATTTTCAAATGTGTTTGGGTTCTAAACATGCAGCTGGCACTTAATAGGATTTTCAAAAGAGCATAAGCAGGTTAGATATCCTCCCATCCACTGAAATCAGTGGGATTTAGGTACCTCTCTTGCTCAGTTGCTTTTGAAAATCCTGCCAGGATGCCTGTCTGCATCTTCAGTTGCCCTGGAAAATCTGGTCCCCATCTATCTCCGTGACACCACCCCACCCCACCTCACCCCCACGGCTCCCATGAATATTTGTCTTCTGTCTCTGTCTCCCGCACTCTGGCCTGTATTGATGCTGGAGTCTCCTCCTTTGTAGTTCCTAACACCAGGGACATCCCTCTTCTTTCTCTCTACCAAACTAGCTCTTCAGCTGGTTAAAAGCTCAGCTGAGCAGCTATGAGCGTTCCCATATTTTTCAAATTAGTTTTACTCTCCTCCTAATGATTTTTAATTCTTTCTTGGTGTTGTTTTGACTGTGTAAAGCATTTGAGGGTAAAAGACCTGGTGCAAATGGGCGTGAATGTGAAGGGAGCTGCCTGTTATGCCTCTGTTAGGCTTTTTGTGTCTCTAGGCTGAATGCAAGATGAGGAATTAATTTCTCCATCAGCCTCTCTATTCCCTTCCCTTGAAATGGTAAAGTGGTCAATGGGTTGTATATTTAAAGACGAGAAAATTGGTATTTTAATTTCTGTCTCGACTATGGTGACTCACTGGGTCTCCTCGTGCAAGCAGTTCCCCATCTGTAATATGGATCCCTGGGTTCCCGTTTGCACGGATAGGGAGTACGGGTAATTAATTAGTGTTTGTGCAGCCCTTTGAAAATGCTCAGACAGAAGGTGCTGGAAGGTGCTGCGGGTTGGCCTGGGGCTGAAGAGGCTCACCCCGGAGCCCTGCCGCCGTCAGAGCCCCACGGGGCGAGGACGGGAGCGGAGGATCCAGAGAGAGCTGCTGGCCAATTCCTTCGCCGGAGATATTTTCCATTTTCTTCAGGGGAAAACAAATTGGAAAGGGAGTTACCGGTGTGCACGCCTCCCTCACCGCGTGTTGCCTTCTCCTTTCCCAGGAATAACAACAGCTTCATTAGCAAGCTGNAAAAAGACATTTAAAAAATAGGAAAAAGAAAAAAAAATAAAAATAAAAGAAAAAAAGGGGGGGAAAGAGAAGAACAAGAGTACTGAAATATTAATAACAGTAATAGTCCGGGTAACGGAGAGACACAACCACGCTGGTCTTTGCCTCATGCAGAAAGTTTCCTCTTTGAAGTGGTTGCTTCCCTCCTCACCCCGCCGAGAGGGAAGGGGGAACAATTGTGGAGATCTAAAGCCAGCCAGGAATGCTGAGCTGATGGCTTTTCTGCCTGCCCCCTGCCCGCACCCCTGCATACATTCCTCTCTGCCCCTGCCCGCACCCTGACCGAATCCCAGCCTGCCCCATCCACATCTCTGCCCGCCCCTTCCCTACCCCCTCCCAGCGCTCTGCCTGCCACAGCTCACAGCCCACAGCCCTGCGTGCTACTGCCCGCGTTCCTGCCCGCGTCCCGGTCCGCGTCCCGGCCCGCATCCCTGCCCGGATCCTTGCCCGGATCCCGGCCCGCATCCCTGCCCGTCGGGGCGGGCGGCCGTGGCTGCAGTTCGCGGCGCGGCCGGTGGGTGTCGTCCCGGCCCAGCTTTCCGTGCCGGCGTGGCGTGGGCGCGGGGCCCGGGGGGCGCGGGGGCTCGCCCCAAAGCGAGCGGTGCCCGTCCCGCCCCACGGAGTGTCCGAAAAAGAGACATTGCCACATTTCCACATCGCGGTTTCAAAGGGAAGGGTGGCTTGAGTTTGGCTTTTTGGTTTTGTTCCGTTTTTTACCGAGGGGGTTGTCGAGTTTATTTCCCGCGTGGAGAGTATTCCCTTCCCTTCTCCTGAGCGTGGCGGGCGCCCTGCGACTTGTGCTGTCAAAGCGGCTGCTCGGAAAGGCGCAATTCCCATCACGCTGCTTTAGCAACTATGGAAATGCCACCGGTAACAGCGAAAGGGAGATTTTTCCCCTTTCGAGGTGCAGGTGTGCAGGTGTCTGCTTGCCATCGGCAGCGAGAACAAGAAATATTTACATCTTGTTAAAGATCATCAATGCTCATGAGCAAGAACTCCCTGTCTGGCTTGGACCAGCCAGTGAGATAAATGGATATTTGCTCTTTTGCAAAATATACACTGGAACCATTATTATCTATTGAAGTTTTTTGCATATCTCATGGGCACACTTTTTGCCAGTCTAGGATTGTTTTCCTAGAGCATTGTGATTTCTCCCTCTTCTGTACCTCATTAAAAAAACCACCAAACTAACAAAAAACCCAAAATCAAAACAAAACAAAAAAAAACCCCACCCCAAACACAACAAAACAAAACCCCAAAGAAAAATACTTCTAAACATCTTCCAGTGTTATGGGCTATTCACGTTTTGCAATGTATTCCTAGTAATTTGCAACTTTTGAAAGCCGGGCATTGTTCATCTCAATTTATTGAAATGCACAGATATGTTAAATAGGAAGGGAAAAAAATCCCAACCCCAATGACTTCTGTTTGGCTGCATATGCAAAGAGAGGGCAGCTTGACTCTTCCCTCGGCGTTTGTTAGTCACATCCTCTTGGCCATTGTTTTGCTGTTTGTGCTGGGAATCCAATTTATTTAATGGTAAAGAGCCAGGAGTTGTTTGGTGGTTTGGTTTGCTTTTTTTTTTCCTTCTTATTCCTCTCATTCTGAGCTGATCTGAGAAAGCAAAAAAATAAAAATATTAGCCGTGCCAAGGGGCAGCTCTCGAAGAGAGCCCTAGTTATCTTGAGGGAGGGATGAGGATCTCCTAAGTGACAGGATACAAAATATACAGTGTTATTATACTTTCTTAGTAATTTTTGGTTGTATATTTAATTTCTGAAGATCTTAAAACCCATCCTGTGGATAGGTGGTGAAAATTTGGCCATTATTTCAGATGCTGGGCGGCATGTACAGTACTTCTTTCCTTTCTGTAAGCCTTAGGAGGTGGTCCCCTGGCTGCTGTAGGTTGCCTGTTTCTTGAAAATCTAAGTCCCCCAGAAAAACTGTTTATAGCAACAGGCCTGTTTCCAAAGTCAAAGGGGGAAGGAAGGGGCATCGCTTTCAAATTACCTTTTTTTTTAGGGAGACAGAAACAAATACGTTCCTTGTGAGAAAGGTGTGAGCTGCTTAAATTGAGAAACTGTCCCGTCTTTGAAAGCTCCCAAGTTCCAAAATTATTTTATTAAAAAGGACATCGAGGAACAATTTTCTGATGTTGTTATGGCAACGGAAATAGTTGGGTGGCAATGTGGGTATCCAGAACGTCAAGATTATAAGAAACAAGCAAAATAAGCAGAGTGTTGTATTTGGAAAAACAAATTGAACGGTGGTGGCCAAGTCTTACACTTCTTTCATTCAGTGTAATCCCCATTTTCATCTGTCCAGCCATGCCGACGGTGCCTTAACGAAGGTGACGCAAGTCATTACAGTACTTATTGCCCTTAAATGCGACCTGAGACTACAGTTTGTTATTTTTTGCCGTTGACGTACTAGAAAAAGGATATATCCTTATGTTTTATATTTACTCCTTCTTCAGTGCCTCCAACTTTTTTTTTTCCCTGCCTTTCTGTAGCGACACGTGCTCCAATCTCTTTTTGTCCCCATGCTCCCTAGCTCGCCTACCACAGGACCGTCGGCAATCCCCTGTAAAAACAACCAGACTTACTCCTCTTAAACCTCCGCAATATTAAAATTTCACCACCGCTTTCATTTCGCTTTGGCTGAGGGAGCCCTGAAACCGCAGCCTCGTATCCCCTAGTTTAGAAACAGCCAAAGTATTTGGGAAGCTCGCGGGTACCTACTGTAACACGCTTCAGGGACCTTTTGTACAGCAGCCGAATGAGATGAATTTGCCAAGTTTCAAATTTCAGGGGCAGGCAAGACATTTGTAAGTCGGTGGTTTTGTTATTCTGCAAAAAGTTCTTTGATTTGCAGGCTTTTTCTTTTTTTTTTTTTTTACCTTACTTTTAATAAAAAGGAGATGGAGTGTGACATTAAGCAATTTTACAGCATTAGCAGCTTTGGGCTGTAAACAAAACCAAACGAATCCCGCTTACTTTCAGTCTCAGAAGTTTGCTGTCAGTCGGTCCCAAACTGGGGACTCGATCCTACGGGACGTTATTCAAGCAAAACACGGCTTGAAGTCTCGGAGAGTTGTGTCTGAGTAAGTACCCGGGAATCAGCCCCTCTGCCTGCTGGAAAAGAGAAGTGCTGGTTATGTCCTTTTAAAGTTCTTTAAAAGAATGCGGTCTTTTAAAATGCAGTCGCAGACTTCACCCTAAAGCTTTTGATTTGCTTTCAGATTGCCTTGCTAGGGCAGCGTTCTTGATGCAAAAACTGGAGAGAAAAAGAGAAATTAATGGATTTTTGAGTAAGGCTGGGTTTTTTCTTTTACATTTAAAAACATCTTCTCCTCCAAATAAAACAAACCAAAAAAGCCTTTTATCGAAGCATCTGATTTTAATTTGATGTGATTTTTGTTTCAAGGTTCCTGAAAAAATTTAAACATATCCCACTCAATGATTTGAGCTTCAATTTTCAGCATTTTACAATGTAAGATTACTTGACATTATTTAATTGGACATGAGGGTGTAATACAGGAATTTCCGTTATGTGATGGATTAATTGTTTTCCTAATACTTTAAAGGCTGAGATCCAAACATTTTTCCATTCTATTGCAAAATTAACTGCAATAAATCTGTCAGACCCAATTATTCATTTAAAACATTCCACACTGATTAAATCTGCACATTTGCCTGCGTGCAAGTGCGAGCGAGGGAGAGGACGTGTGCGCGGAGGGGGGAGTCCAGGTTTATTCCCTCTTCTCAAAACGGCAATGGTGTTAGAAATGAGTCCTTTAAATTTAACCTGGAAAATGTGAATAGCTAAATAGTCTAACTAGGGGATGAAGAATATGTGAATGCACATCCCTGAGCCTCCCTGCCATCTCTCCTCCTCGCTGCCAGGTCCGGACAGGCAGAAGCGTCACATTTGGATGTTTGATGCTGTTTGAAAAGATCATATTTTATTTCTAAAGCGGGTGGGGTTCTCGATTTTTGTTTTGTTTTGGTTTGTTTTTTTCTTTAGTTTGTTGATGTTTTCAAAGTCTCTAAACAAAGTCAGATGTGTTAACAGTCTTATTAACAATGTTAAAATGGAATTAACAGCTTGTGGATACCTCTGGAGTACAATAGCATGTCAGCCTACCCTGCCCCCTTATAAATCGCGTCCCGCTGTCTTTCTTTTGTTTCGTGCCCAATCAGCAAACTAAAGTTTTGTTGAGACAGAAGGGCAGTTCAAGTGTTCCTGCTCCGGCGGAGGAGGAGCGGTGGTGGGCTTTCTCCTCGGCCCCGGCGAGGCCCCCGTGTGAGCGAGCGAGCGGGGAGACGGAGCGACCCCCAAACCTGCAGGCAGGGCTTTGCTGACCCGCCTGCCTCCCTGACCTCTGCCGTCCTGTTTTGTCAGTTTAAAAGGCTTTGCCGAGGTTGTAGTTTACTTTTATGGGCCTTTCAGCGCGGCTACAAAAGCTTTTGTTTATTTTAGATGTAGCGCGGTTCAGATTTCTATTAATCTTCATATAACTTCGATGGCTTTGCTGCTTCTGTAAAGGTTCATCCCTGAAATGGTGCCGTGCCTGGTCTTAGGCAGCCAACATTGGCTGGGTAATTACAGAGAGTTTGGGGAATTTCAGAAATAATTTGCCTCTGAGAGTGAAAATTAGCACCAACACATGCTGTTGTTTAACTCGATTTCACCATCATTTGGGTTCAGCGCTAAGGAAAGACTTATTTTACCTTTTACTCACCTAAGTTTTACTTTTTTACAATAGAACTCTTCAGAAGCGTCGCCCAGCTGATTTCAGCATTCAGTGCAAAGTGAACATTTAATAAGATCTAATTTTTTTCATATGGCTAGAATTACCTTGGGTTAATTTGCATAGAAAATTTATGTAAAGCAAGAAGCATTCCTCATAAGGAAAATTCTTATGTGTTTTCCTTTATGGTAATCATATTTTTACTCCTTTCCACCAAGAATCTCCACATATTTACAATTCCTCCTAGAAGCGCAGAGCACTACCAGGCAGGCATGCATTTCAAGCCGTGTTATTGGTCAAAAAACTGCAAGGCACAGACAGGTTGCAGCTCACCCAAGGACTGCAAAACATTCTCAAGCCCAAAAGAGAAAATGTAATCCCTTTTGTTGGGGTACTCAGGCCCCATGTGCCCTCGGCCAGCCCCACAGGCTGCCCCAGCTGTGTCTGTCCCACCACACTCAGCCTCCCACTGGACAGGGAGCATGCCCACTGGGGATGCACCTGCCCTCCATGGTGCCTCGAAGCAGGCAATCCCTATGTGCAAAGGCTGCTCTCTGGAGCAGTAGTTTTGTCCCTGGCAGCCCCTGATACTGTGCCCTCTCTGAAGTAATGTGGCCAAGCTGGACTACGGCCTTCCCCTGCTGTCCTTGCTCTCCCCAGTGCTGGCTCCCGCTGTGTCCCCATGTGCAAAGCACAGACCAAGGTGCTTTGCTTTTGCTTTGCATGTGGATAGCAAAGGGATGCTTGGTGTCCAGTGTCAGAGCTACAGCTGGACTGCCTGGTCCTACTTCTCTTTTCTCTCATGTGTGTGTTCAGCCTCAAACCCCAAACTCAATCCCTGCTGCCCTCCCTTCCCTGCCGTTCAGTTTACACAGCTGTTCTGTAAACGGAGGAGATGATACCAAATGCAATGCAAATGGATTGGTAGCCTGTGGGCCATTTGATTCCACTCTGGTGCACACCAAGCATGGCTTGCCCACCACAACACATGAAAATGTTTACCCTTTCTGCAGACTGTGTCCTTGAGAACGTATGTAGTGATGAGGACTGAGTTCATTATTTTCTTAACTAACCAGTACAAAAACTCTCTCATAGGGAAACTTGTGCCAGTTTCGCACATATAAAACCCAGTATATAGTCTTAATAATGAAAGAACCAGAGTGATAAAGACTAAATTATAGAGGAATAAAATGTATGTTAATAGTATAGCTTAATTTACTGTCTTGTGAAAATATTATGTTTAATAGGCCATACAATAATATGAGAATATATACAATACAGTATTTTCTTTCAGCTTATTTGAAGTGCTGTCTGCCTATTTTTGCACTCCTAGGGTTTTACATCAAACATCTACAGAAAAAGATGCATTTTCATCTTATTTTAAAGTTGATGGAGCTAATGATACTGATGAAAACAAAGAAAAATTTATAAGTATGTGCTGGTCTACTTATAGAGAAAAAATGAATGCCCCTTTTTAGGAAGCATATTCATTTTTTTGCAACGTCTGCTGAGAGAACAAACACATCTTTTGTCTGACTCCCAGGAAATTCATAAATAGTGTCTATTGAGAAAATATTTGTTGTTGATTGAAATGGTGCATTAAAAAAATTATGTTAGGACTTTGCATTTTTTGTCATCTTCCAAAAACAGGGCATCTCAAAGTATCTCAGGTAAGCAGTGCTCCCAGGAAAGATGCTTAGGAATGCCCGGGCAAGCTCCGCTGGTCACCCTCTGCACGCGGGAGCTGTGCTCGCCATCGGCCATCCCCATCACTGGGCATGGCCTGTCCATCCATTACTGTGCTTCCGTCGTGGTGGCAGTAAATCTCATTTATTTTAGTAGCAGACCGACAGCAATGGAGGAGTGGGGAGTTGCAGGGCAGCCCTTGCCAGCTCACCTTTTCAGGCCCCAGAGCCCAATCCTCGGAGACATTGAGACCTTCCTGCAGAGCAGCTTCGACAGAGTGGTGACTGCTGCCTGCTGCTTGCCAGCATCAGGCCCTGCTTCATTTAGTTGTCCAGAAGCTTGCTCTTGTGTGTGATTTTTCCAGATTCCTTAATTTCACTAGTTGTGCAGAGATCATCTTCCTGCTAGACATCCTCTGAAAGAAGATTTAAGAATAATCACATTTCCCCCTTCTTATTTCTATTTTTTATTGTTTGTAGCAAATTCCTATAGAAGATTTTGTGGAATATAGTACAGTCTGTTTACTTTTAATGTGTGGCAGTTTTTTATATGGAGCTATGAGGAAACTCATCATTTGTATTGTCATCTTGATGAGCTGTCAGCGATGCTCACAGGAGTTTGCATGAGTTTTCTGAAAGGAGACCCCCACAAACTACACAACAAATTTTGTAAAAAGGAAAGAATAAGCAAGTTTAGTGCCACTTATTTAAAAGCAATTTTAAATGAGAGAATATATTATCTATTTGCTTGCCCACTTGGGTCCAAATAATTTTCATATGAAAATGTACACTGGAAATTGCACGGTAAGAACAAAGAAGTGCTACACTCTTGATCCAGAATAATGTACCCACATATTCCCTATTACAAATGCAGAGAGATCTACTGAAGGTAAAATCAAGATATTGAAAAAAATCTTTCCGGGATTTAGCTTTTATACAAATGTCTGTATTTGAAAGAAGCTAAAATATTATACAGTATGATGCTATCTTTTATTGAAGTCTAAAACTACTAACTAATACTTTTTGGTCATATTTCATGCTGATATGTCTGGGGATTCTCTTCCAACCCTTGGAGGCAGGCAGGATAGGAAGAAGGGCTCAGTTTTAGTGAAAAGTGACTATGCAAGAGAAGTGATAGTCACTTGTTGGCTGGTGAAGAGGATGAGGCAGAGTCAAACCCCTTGAAGAAGCCCCTTCCCTAAGACCTCAGAAAAGACCCACAAATGTCCATGGAAGTCTTTCCTTAGCCCTTATCAGTAGGAAAAGCAAGTATCTGGCTTTGGGGGAGGAGGAGAGGTATGGCTTTGATGGGTGCCAGTTTTGGGGTTTCTCTTCCTTTGAGTGAGCTCCATACAGGCTGGGCCAGTGTGTGGGTCAGGGTAAGTGCCAAGGGCAAAAACTGCCAAGGGTAGAAGTCTCATCTTTCCTGCAGAGCAAAAGAGGCACCTTGACACAGAGAGCACTGTCCTGAGCACTGGGGCACAAGGTGCTTGAGAACCAGACGTTGTCCATTCGATCACCTGCGTGGTGCTCATCTGGGTGGAGGGAGGCACTTGGACCAGACTCCCAGGGACTTCACCAGAGTATTCCTCACCTCTGTACTTAATATCCACCTGCATAAGCTTTTCTGAGGCAAATAGTTATGTTCATATTCTGTGTTCATTTGTCCTGGATGATTTGTTTATTTACCTTTCCCATGCCAGGCAAGCGTTACGGAAGACATCCTGCAGGTTAACTAGGTGCACGTGACTTTTTGGTTTGTGTGGCTTCTGCCCTTGTAGCCAGGTGGCCAGAGGGAGGTGCAACTGAGGAGGTTGCATTTCATCCACAGGCAGATCTGCCATGGGGCAGGTGCAGGTGAGCCATGGCTTGGGAAAGGAGGAAACTTGTGGGTGCCAGAAAGGCACTTTGGCTTTTCCAAATCAATGGAAGAGTCATATCACATAAATTCTTTACTGTCACTATATTTCTTGGAAAACATACTCATAGTAGGAAATGCTGTCTCAAAATGTGTTATCTATATAGTGTACCTATCTATAGATTTCTCCATTGAGGTATAATACTTTAATAATATATGTAAAAGGTATGAGATGCGTAAGATGTAATACTTTCAACTCTATATTCTTTGGTATTGCAAGATGATTTTTAGATTGGAAACTTGAGAAAATCGTGTAAATGAGGCTGCAGGTTTATTTATTTATTTGTTTCATTTCAGCTGAGACAGATGGGATTCTCGGATCATGCACTGTTAAGCCTTCCTTTGGAATTCGCGCCACTGTGGCCACAGAGCCCAGATGGTGCTTAAATCTGTCATTTTTTAACAACCCGACTTTCTTAATTTTATATCCAAACACATTGAGCATTCGAAGTGATTAATTACTGTCCAGATATGTCTGTGCTGCAGCAATTTACTCATGTGTGCCAAAGATCATTTCGTTTTGGAGTAGGTAGTTTGGTGAGGGCTGAGTGGGTGGCGAGAGACTCACCAGCAGACCCTTTATGTTGGAGGTAGCAGCACAGTGCTCCTTGTATCATCCTCCCATGGCAGAGGCTTAGCAAAAACTTTCTGTAAGTAAAACAGAATTTTTGTGCACGTGGGCATTTTACAGCTCTGTGGGGAATTTTCATATTGCATGTAAGTTTCAGTCTCACCAAATCTTCTATTTCTCATCAAAAGGGAATTTTTTGTTGCCTGAAAAACACCAACATTCATATTTCAGGATTTTAACTCCAGACACTAGAGGCATGGCCAAGATTATAATGGCCAGGTATTTAGCAAGAGAAAGATGAAGAGTTTTCATCAAAAAGCAGACCTTGCTCCAGAGGGTTTTGTTTGTTTTTTTTTTTTAAAGTAGTTATTCTTCTGGAAGAGTTTAAATATTATTTGCAAGTCTAACACTTGAAGTAATTTTCATGTTTGCAGCAGACTGCCATCAATTCTTCAGTTTTGGAAATGAGGGGGGTTCTGATGCTGCGTGGTCCATTCAGCTCTAGCTTGACAGCAGACATCAATATAGCCTGTCAAAATCCTTAAACCTGTGCCCTTTGACTGAGCACCATTAGGTAACCAGAAGGTTATTCTGGGATGTTACCACCTATTGTTTATTTGGTTGTGTGGGTTTGGTGCAGGTGGAAGTGCAGTTTCAGAAAACCCAGAGACGTGGGAGCTTCCTCCAGCCTCAAGTCAACGAGGGTTTCTGGGACTTCTGTCCCATTTGTGAAAGAACTGTAGTGCTCATGCTGTGTTAAATACCAGCAAAGCAAATGTCTAACTCTGCATGGTGGGGGACACTGGTCAGAGTCAGGCTGTGACCATCATGTGTCCTTCATACAATCTTTATGAACAGTCTGAACTGTTAGTGCCGCTGTCTCGTGTCTTACCCATCGTGCGCACCACTGCTGAGGGCTGCTTCATGCTCAAGAGAAATTTGCATTTATCTGAGGAGCAGAAGTTTAGCAGGGATTAATTTGGGCTCTGCTGAAAAACCTAGAGATGGAACTATTCCTCACCATATTAATAGAATTTAAAAGGAGAGTGAGAGTGTAATCAGTGTGAATGTTCCCGTTTTGAAATTACTGTAGCCTCTGTTATTTAATGCGCTGCTGTAGAAGGCTTTTGTTCTGCAAGCACTACATCTTGGAATAGACATTTCCCTTGTTACATTTCAGTTGAATTTAATTACCGTTAGTAATTACTGACTGGTGTCACTGTTGCAAAATTGATAATTAATATTAAAAAGCTAATGTATAGGATTAAAAAAAGAAAGCTCTTTGGAGGAGGGAGGTTCCTCGCCATTGAAGCCCGGTGCTGCATCACAGCATTGCTTCTGGAGCAGTGAACTTCACCTCAGACACGTCCAAATTTTCCTCCCATCTTCTAACACAGTCTAGGAGGTCTTGCAGAAATTATATGAAGTCACAGCAATGCTTTGATTATTTTTTTTTGTGGTTTATGATTTAATAAGGCGGGAGAAGGCTGAGCAGGCTCTGGTTTTTAGGAGGAGAGATTTATTGGCTTTCTGGGCAAGGAGTTCAAGTTACTGTGTGTTTCCTCACTCTCTTACTGGTGATATGGATATCTAGCGTAACATTTTTCAGACAGGCTGAGGGTTAGAAAGGATTTTTTTCTGTCCTTTCTGATTGGTACTCTGCAGTGTACTGAGAAGTGCTTACAATGATACCTTCTATAACTAAACTGAAATGTTTGGTTAAATTTTAAGGTACATTATAAACCTAAAGTTTCTATAAAATGGACTAATAAGCCCTTAACTTAACCCCACTATAAAAAACCCTTCTCTGCATTATTATTATTAAGTTAGAATAATCCTGGTTAGTATTATTTTTTTTCCATTTATAATTTTGATAAATAATTCAACTTCATAGCAACTCTATAAGCTGTTAATAACATCAAATTAATGAAATGAAATAAAATCAAATTAATTAAATCTTAAGTTTCCATTAAGCAAATCCCGGTGGTGTGGTGGGAACTTACCCTTCACCAAGGAGGTTCAGTTCTCTTCCCAGGTTGCTTCTGAGTACCTAAGTTTCAGTAGCCCATTAAATGCCTGTACTAAGCATCAGCAGTCACTTCTGCACTTTCTGGGTGCTCCTTAAAATGCAGTAATTGTAGTTTCTTAGACAACAGAAGTGACAGTTCTGAGAATTTTTTTGCTCTCTTTTATTTAATAGAAACACAGGCAAATTTACATCTCTAGCTCCAACTCTGTATAAAGAGTATATATTTTTTTTCTTAATGTACAAAGAAAAATACCTTAAGTTCCATGGGAAAGTCCTGATTTCCATTCCCTTTATTTCCAAGTAGATACAGAAAATCATGGTATTATAGAAGAAGTGCTACCAGGTGTGCATTTTTCAAAATACTTCAGGGCAATTTCACTCTGAAGGAAATTACTGCTGTTGACACATTAATATTGCATGTTTGGTTTTGACACAGAGATAACTTGGAATATCTCTACACCATCTTCCTTAAATCTTGTTAGCCAAAGAGTGACCTCGCATTGCTCACCACCTTCAGACACTTCAAATGCCTGAGTGTGTCTCCTCCTTGGTGTGTACCCCTCAGGAAATCCAGGGGTTTGATCTGACTGCTCAAAGTACAGAAGTCCTTTGGGAGAAGCAAAGGTTAAACCAGGTTATCTAATCAATATCTCAAAATACAATAAAAGGGATGAAACTCCCAAGATCTTGGTTCCTATTCACCTTTAAAAAAACCCACACTTCACAGACTCATAGAATCACAGAATGGTTTGTGTTGGAAAGAACCTTAGTTCCATCTAGTTCCAACCCCCCTGCCATGGGTAGGGACACCGTCTCCTAGACCAGGCCCTGAACACTTCCAGGGATGGGGCATCCACAGCTTCTCTGGGCAACCTGTGCTAGTGCCTCACCACCCTCACGGTAAAGAGTCATCAGATTCATCTTATTTCAAATCTGTGAGCTCCTATCTTAGGTATTAAATGCTGAAGGACAATATTCCTAGCAAAATCTATGTTAGGCTATGATGCCATTTTCACCAGTCTTCTGTCAGGGCACGATATAAAACTTTAATGGGAAAAACTGCAAAACAAGTTGCTTTCTTCTGGAGCATACTTTTGTCTGGAACAAAACATGGTGAGGAAAAAGGGTGCCCACCCTGCCTAGGGCTCCTCTCTCCTTTCTCTGGGAGCACTTCTGCCCAGCACCCCAAATGCTGGACTCTCCAGGATGCTGCTCTGATCACAAAAAAAAAGCTGTCTTTCACAAGTGAGTCTTTTAAACCTTTTGCTAATGAGTTCCCAAGTGCTTTTTGGCCATAGATATTAAAGCTCGTGTGTTTGCGATTTCCCTGGCAAGCTGCCGTTCGTAAAAAGGATATAGTGTTTTCTTGGTCCTTTGCCCAAAGTAATTTTGCAAGGAACTGTAAGTGCATTTAGTACATGTCATTCATTGGAGAGAAGTCATTGTAATTGCATTTGATCACAATCAGTTTATGGCTCTTTTATCATGTTTTCATGCTGCATATCTACTCAAACATCATAGCAAAACTTAATGGCTACTGTTTTACTTCTGCGTAAAACATTTTATGGCCTTTTTGTGCAGCAGACATTAGGTTTCAATCACCATTACCCCATAGAGAGAGAAAAAAGTTGGATGAAGAACTATCAAAAGTCCTTAACTACATAAAATTTTATTTCAGGTCAACTTCCCATAAAAGATATTAAATGTATTTTGTGGTTTATTCTGCACGTTAACAATTTTAGAGGAGCTGCAATATTTTGGGGGAAGCAGTGTGAATGGGGGAAGTTAATTCACAGAAGATGTTTTATATTTGGGGTAGTTTTCCTTTATAAAAGGATGGATTTGAATGTGGAAGGGGTGGCTAGAGAGTGCTGATGGAGTGTGCATTCTTGAAGTGGCTTTAAAAGCTCACTGTTGCCTCCACAAAATTCAGATTTCTGAAATTCTGCTGAGCCTTTTTAATCATTGCTTTAAATTTTTGATGTTCCATTCATAAAACCCAGCACAGTTCTCATGCCTTAAATTATATCTTTTGCTGCCTGAGTGCTGCCAAAGTTCCCGGCTGAAAAGTTTAATTAAAAGGGAAACTTTGACATGCTGCTGAGAAGATTAGTTCGCATTAGAATGGTGAGATAAAAGAAAATTTACTTCTAATCTAATTAACACCAATTAAAAGATGTAAAAGAATTTGCGTCGGCCAATTGTTAATTATGCATCAATTTGCCTTTCCTGTGACAAAAAAAAGCAAAACATGACCTGTTTTGTTTTCAGATACCTATAGTGTGATGATATTGCCACAGTCATTTTTCATGTGAATTGGCTAAGATGGTAACACTTGCTTTGCATCATCCTAGTGCTTTGGTTTGTGTTCAAGACTTTAGCAGAAGGTTATTTCAGCTTAATTGGTCTGTAACTTGACAACTGCATGTAGGGATGATGGAAACACAAACAAAACTTCCAGTTTACAGAAATCTGTTGCATGCATCTATATGCTTCTTCTCCTTAAACGTATGTATGTGATAGTTTGGAGGTGTGAGAGGGGCATGCCTGTCTGCTTCGAAGTTTGTCTGTATATTTACACATGCTTATATTTATCCTGATTCACATTTTTAAGATTATATCTGGGATTGTCTGGTAATAAATATGGGTTTATGCCATGTGCCTTGACTATGCTTTTATTCAGGATGTGGTATTTTGGAAGAACTGATCAGGCTAGTGAACTTCTCAATTTGCTTCCAGGTGGAAGGCTGAAGGTATTTCATCACTGTATGGAAGGCACTTGCTACATGCTTAAAATACTCTTTTTTTGGGGTTTTTTGCATTTGATTTTGTTCTATTTGTTTCTAGTTTTGCTTTTACAGCTTTAAAATTTAAACAAGATGTAGAGTTCAGTATGAAGAAAAGACCCAGGGAAGATGAGGGACTAGAGAGTAAGTCCTGTGAGGAGCATCTGAGGGAGCTGGGCTTGTTTAGTCTGGAGAAAAGGAGGCTGAGGGGAGCCTCTACAACTGCCGAAAGGAGGATGTAGCCGGGTGGGGGTCAGCCTCTTCTCCCAGGCAGCACAAGAGGAAATGGCCTCAAGTGTGCCAGGGGAGGTTGAGGTTGAACATTAGGAGGAATTTCTTCACAGAAAGGGTTGTTAAACATTGGAATGGACTGCCCATGGACATGGTGGAGTCACCATTCCTGGAGGTACTCAAGAAGTGACTGGACATGGCACTTAGCGCCATGGTCTAGTTGACAAGGTGATGATCAGTCAAAGGTTGGCCTTGATAATGTCAGAGGTTTTTTCCAACCTAAATGATTCTGTGATTCTGTGACTAAGCTGTTTACATTCTGTTAACTACTTTTATTTTTATTGAGGCTATCATATTACTATTTTTTATATAAAAGTACCATTTTTGGTAATATGACCAGACACATTATTAGTTTATGACTTTGGTTGCTGCTTGTGCCATCAGTAACGTGGAGATAAATTTAATACAAGTTTCCTGAACTCATGTTTATTATCTTTCCTAATGCTTTTACTCACTGTCTATCTATGCAGCTGATGGTGTCGATACAGTTTGCCTTCATGTGGCAAGTCTAACAGGGTTGTGAGGATGTCAGAGCTCTAAGCAGAAATAAAGTTGTGCGTGTCCAGAAACCAACTACTGAGGAGAGCAGGTGCATGCTGGGGTCTGAAAGAGCAGTTATGTCAACCTGCTTTAGGAGAGACATATGGAAAGGGAATTTTATAGCCACATTTTAAATTATGGGAACAAAAAAGGATGGGGAACATGTCAAAGGGAATAGAAATTTTTGTGTTACAGTACTGCTTGCAATCAAATGGTATAGAGTTGTAACAATGTCTTAATTAAGAATTGCCCTGAATTTACCCCAATATAATATTCAAAAACATAAGTAATTCCTTACTAATGTAAAAATGTATCAAGTAACTCTTCTGTATGTCTTTGTGTTATGCCTTGCTGAGCTGTTCTTTATGCTTTATATTGCCTTTTGTGAAAAGCATCACAAAGGTTCTTTCTAAAGAAAACAAACCAGGAGCTAGAACATTAAGAGTATATTATATATTTGACCAATCACTTTTATAAAGTCTGATGCAAGTCTTTAATCTGAGATCCTTGGAGAATGCTTTAGTTTTTAATATTTCTATGACCTTCTCCAGGGGACTGAAAAATTACTTTGAAGTAACAAAGTGGTGCATGGAGTTTTAGCTGTGTGATTCCCATTAAAGTCAGTAGGAGCCAGGTAGCTCAAGCTCAACACAACTATGAAAACACACTTCTTGTGCAGTGTTAAGTAATTTTGTAAAGTAAAGCAATTCTGTAACATGGCAGTGACATTTTACTGCATTTGCTGGCTTTATAGGTTCACTCGAGGCTTGCATTTTTACTGAAGTTTTACTGTTCAGTGAAAATAATAAAAGAATTTTCAAAAGCAGGTGTAGGCTATTCTAGTAAAAGGCACAGCTGTTGGGAAAAGTTGGCAAATTACTTATATTTTTTATGTAAAATGGCAAAATCTATTCTGCCAACTCTCCTTCATCACCTGCAGACTGGCCATACTGTAAGCATTTGTTTGAGGTGGCTGAAAAATTTTGCATACCCTCAGCCCAGGGCCAAAATCAGCTCTTGGTAACCAATGGTGCTGGTGGGTGATGGGGACTTCTCAGCTCAGGCATGCTCCTGTCCACGGAGAAAGATGAACCAGTGCTTCTCAGAGGTACTGAGAGGAAAAGCAACCATCCAGAAGAGAAGCCTGGTCTGATTAATATAGTTTCTCTCCCTGAAATATTTTACATTTGTTGAATATTTCTGCAGAATAAGCATTCATTCAATCTTTGAACCTCAGCAAAGGCAGAGCATTTGGGGGGGGTTAGTGCCTTTTTTTTTTTTTCCCAAACCATCAGGGTGGTGGGAACCTCCAAGAGGGCAGTGCTTTCTATTTCACATTGTTTCACCTATGGACCAGGAAGACAAAATGGAAATTACAGCCATTTTCAAGACTTTCAACTGGAAATTCCAGTATTCAGGGGTTGTCCTGAGGATTTGTGCTGAGTAGGTCTCAAGGGAGTCTGTCACCACATTTTAGTCATTGTCACCAGTTTCCAGTAGTGGCTTTACTTTCAGGTCATGCACTAAGATTTTTAGTTTTGTTTGTCGAAGATCTCCATATGTGGTATTTTATATGAGATTCTGATTATACTCCAAACCCTGCTGCAATAAGTATATTCCTGTATAAAACCTGTATGTATTATTTTGTGTTAACCATGATAATCTGTCCTATCTTTTTTTATAGGAAAGCCAACCCATGAAATCAGAGGTGTTGGTTATTCTCATTAATTACCTTTTAGCTCTTCTTGAATTGCAAGTACATGGCTTGATTCCAAATTATAAAATTCAATTGCTCCATGCAATGTTGTTTTTTTTCCTCTGGAGCTACGTTCAGAAATCCTTAGGGTTGTCCTAAACCAAGGGCCATTTAGAAATAACTGATAATACACTAGAGCATTAACAATGCTTGAGAAATGAGAATATCATAATCTGTAAGCAAAAGACAATTCCAGATATTTCTGCTGAGGTTATCTTTTCTTTGTCCGCTGCTTTACAAGAAGAGCAACTTGTCAAGAGGAGCTGGCAGTCAGAGCTCCATTCATCTCCTTGGACATGGGCTTTGTCCATGCTGACCTTTGTCCAGCCTGAAGTACCTGGAACCAGCACATCTCCTTTGCTTTTTAGTGTCCAAAATCAAAACCCCCCCTAAAACGTCACAACACAATCAAGTTTTTAAGTGCCGATGAAGTTAAATTTACACCATTGTGAGGCAAGAAGTCAGCTGTTCTACACATCTTTCCTAAAATCAGAGAGGAGGATTTAAAGCTTCCAAATCTTGCATTTCACAGCAACATCCAGTAGCCATCTGGACAGCCTTCTAATGACATCCCTACTTGGGCCTGCCGTGCCCTCCTGATCAAGGAGCAGAGCTGTCTACCACTGCCGCTGGCTGGGACATGCTCATTCGTGCAGCGTTAGCTCACAGATATTGCTTCTGAGAGGAGTCCTCCAAGTTTCAAGAGATGAGTGGAATACCTGATGAGGTCTATTGTCACAAAAGGTTGTTGAGGAAATAAACTTATAGCTAGTTTATCTGTTTCATAGGAAGCACTGAAAAATCAAAATTAATTACTCCAGAATCTCGGAGCCTGAATTCATCTCTGACTGACATAACAACAATACTCAAAACATAGATCTAGCATTAATATCTGACTACAGCTCCTTGATATAACCAATGATATGCTGAAATTTGCATTTTCACCCCAAAATTGTGAAATGTGCATAATGCATCATGTCACCTCAATAATACTGCAATTTTTATGCAGCTGGAAAAGTGTATTTATAGTGTTCAAGTTATAGCATATCACATTTCATAGCATCTAGTGTTTTGTCATTAACACCATCATTTCAGCTTTTCTCAAACTGACTGAAAAATTTCCAGAATTAAGTAACATGGAAAGATAGCAGGTAATGTCAATATGTCCATTCCCAAATTTTCATTGTGTGAGTCTCAGTGCAGTTTATCAGGATCTCCCCTAGTGTCTCCCCTCGTGGCTTTTCACAGAGGAGTAGTGGTAGTTCATCTCTAATATGGGCATAGAGCTCCCAGAAGCTACATGCTACAGGATATAAAATGACACAAAGCACAAACTGCAGACACAAAAAATCTGTGTCAAGAGGGTTTTTGAAACAGGACGCTGCATATGACAACAGTGCATAGTCATAGTGTTGACTTCCACAGGTTCATCATTTATATGAAATAGATTTTCTGAGCTTTCTTGAGGGTTTTTTTGAATTTTTAGACCTTTTGAAAAGACCATTATGATGAAATACTGCCTTATACTATAGGAACCAAGCACAAGGCCAAGGATTGGCTCAGTTTTCCTCCTCTGCTACCCCATGCATGTTTATACTGACCTGTTGGGAAATGTATATTGACATTTCATACTACATGACAATACGAAGTTGCTCTTCTCATATGGTTAATACAAAGTGATGTTTCTGTAATTTTATAACAACACAGTGTATGAGTGTGCATCTGTATTTTCATGTTTAATTCAATTAATAGAAAAATCTTTGCTTTGAATACATAGCAAGTATCTGAAAAATAGAAGAAATAATAGTATCATTACATTAGCTTTGTTAGACTTTTCAGGCTTACAGATGTAAATAGATTACAATTTTATTTATTAGACTATTATTTTATTATTCATTTCTCTTTAATTGAGAAATATTTTGAAGTATGCAGAGACTGAATTGAATTTTCATTACATACCTGGTCAGGGATCAGTCTAAATGATTCTTTAAGCAGTTTGGAGAAAAAATATTCATTGAAGACTTGTTAAGTCGTGTGAGAATATGCATTAAATGCTTATCTCTCCTGTGGGTATGTAGGTATCAGCTACTTAGTTTACTGTGTGAGGTTTAATGCTTTTCTTCTAATTTCTAATGAACTTTACCACCAGACTACTTGATCATGACTAAGCCTATGAACAATGCAAATGGAATTGCCCCCTGATGGTGAGGAATGGGGCCCAGATGGCCCTTAAAAGGTGATAATTAGGAAATATAGCATATCTGAGTAGCTAGAAAGAGAGAAATTTGTTGAAGACAGTCAATCTGTTTGAAGCAATGGTCTTTCCCTTAATTATATAGATTTTCATTTAAAGCTGCTTTAAAGTAAATTTTCCCAGAAAATTTTATTTGCAACTGGAAACTAGAAACCACTGATTCTGTTTCTCCCTGTTTTAAATTCTCTGAGGAATCTTTCTGTATCATGTTGTCTTCAAAATATAAGTGACAGGCTGGATGTGTGTGTTGTGGCATATTTTGGGTTGTAGGTATTCTTCTGCTGCAAAATAGCAGAAAAATGGGAAGCAGCAGAGATGTAGATATTGGTATGTTGTAAAATGTATGTATTACCAGAATTCAATGGTAAACTCTGCTGGATGAGGATTTACTTTCTTCTAGAAAGATTTGTCACTGTTTTGAGTGTTTCATTGCCTTTTGGGGGTTTCATAAAAGCCTGGATTTTTATTTATCTTTTTAACTTTAGAACTTTATTAAAACACTGTAATTTGGAATTGGAATATATTGTTGCTTTATATTATGGCTCAGATGCTAATGAAATAGTATCACAGGTCATTTAAGGCTTTCCATTGTAGCTCTCCTTTTACATCTACCTTATGAAATGAGGTTTTATGTTGATTGTATTTGCTGTGTTGTGAGAAAAAATGCCTGTGGGGCAGGGACATCCATACTGCTAGCTTCTGGGAGGATGCTATGAGGGTCAAGTTCCCCATCAACCCACTACTGTTCATTTTCTACATTCAGTAAACTCTGTCCCTGAGAGTGATGTGACTCAAGCACATATCAGAATTTCAGAAAACAAGTAAATAGATATAGAGAGTATTGGTTTCTTTAACATACATCTTGACTTGAATTCAAGTGTTGAACCCAAGCCTGTGGCAAGTGTTTAGCAGTAAAATCTCTTGAGATAGCCTGCTTGTCCCAAGCTGACATCATGATTCACCTTGTGACAAATAATTCTTCAATACAAAGGTTTGGAGCCTTGCAGACTGTGTTTTATTGCTGTGAGAGGGGACAGACTTGCTGATAAACTAAGGAAGGTGCTCCAGGAGGATTCTTTTGTCCCATACAATTTTTAATTCTGTCTCATATTTTGTGTTCTAGGAAACAGTACCATGTTCTGACCTTGTCACATTGAAATGGAAACTCAGGGCTCAGCAGTCTCTGGATTGCCTGGGCCCCAAAGGGCTCTGATCGTCATTGCCTGTGTTACCCTCCCTTATGTTACGTATTGTCCTTGGTTTCTGAATGGTGAATTGGATCATTGAAAGGTCAAGTTTCTAGATGTTTAAATATCAGTGCATTACTGGTTCCTCTTCTGCTGGAGCACCCTCTTGCTAGAATCCAAAATCTAGTACTATACAAAAGCCAGCCTTGAGAGGAAAGCTACAGGAAAATGTTTTCTTTTGATTTTCTTATTTCTGAGTCTAACGTAGTCTACTGCATAGGATGATATCTATATTCAGTTATTGCTTCTGTGTCTGGAAGTCTTATTGTAGAAAGTAAAAATATTTCCAAGACTTTGAATACAGTTGTTTGATGATACAGATAATATTAAATGGCAGTATTAATATGAAGTGCAATTAAAAAATAGTTTTTGTGGTCAGTTTGCAATAGGTTAATCTGACATTGTTGTAATATATCCATAAGTTGCTCCTCAGGCTGAGCTCCAAGATTTTCTTTTTTTAATTAAGAGTTTTGAAGCATGAAAGCAAAGTTTGCTAAATTCTCATTTTTAGGAGAGTTTTAAAACTATTAGCTATTACATAGAAAATAATGTCAATTATTAAGAATATCTCTGGCTGGCAGTATTTAAATTCACTTGAATATAATTTTAGGAGACATGTGACTACTTAAGTGCCAAAAAAGTACCAGCTGTGTGTTTGTGTGTGGGCAGAAATAGTAAATAAACACAGCAGATTTTGTCCTCCCTACCTCACATATCACAGCACACTGTAAATAAAAGTATAATTTCAGCAAGGCCTGTGGGATTCACAATGTGCCTGACCCAGAAGTGGTCCAGACACAGACCCCACCAATCAGCATCCATGTCTAGAGTCAGATCCAGCGTACAAGTGAGAGCAGTTGTGGTGAGAATTGACTGTGGCCTTGCATAATTTAGATGATTTTGTGGGTGTTGGAATAGCACTGGATGTTTGGATAAAAGCAGTTTAGCAGACACACAAAAGAGGTTCTTGTTCTTCTTGAGTGTGAATTTCCCACATGCTCAGCTTCATGTCCATCTGAAGCAAGAAGCATGTCCAAGCAGATAAAGGTGTGTAAACAGAAAGCAAGGAGACAGACAGTGTCTGCACCTAAGAAGCTGTTCCTGTTCATCAGTTCCAGAAGTGACTTTCCTATTGACAAACCATGTGCTTATCTTCCTACCTTTCCTTCCTTATGTGCTACCTACTCCAAAAGGTTGTGCCTCGTTCCCTGCCATAAGGGAATGCTTTGCTTTTCCCCCCCATTCTGTCTCCAAAGTCTCCTGAGTGCTGCATTTCTTTTTGTTCTATTTTAAGCCAGCTAAGCAATTCTCATCTGCTGGGCATGCTTGCACTGCTTCCCAGTGTTTCTGTAGGGCCAACATTTTGTGTTCCCTTCTGCTTTGAATGGAATAGTTTGGGTTATTCTGCTGGTCTTTTGCAGCTGGTTTAAAAACAAAACAAAAAAAAAATAGAGACTGTTACTGCCATTAATGTTGTTTGTTATTCAAAAGGTGGTTTTAGTCTCTTTATCCATCCCAGCCTACCAAAAAACTTCCAGAACATTCCAGATTCTGTCATTTTACAAGTAATTTATTGCAAGGTTAATTTTACAGGGCAGGAAGGAGAAGTCAGAGGTGGAGGGTTACTGCATGGTGCTCTGATGTGATTCAGTGTGCTTGCTCTGTTTATTATAATTGATTGGGAATGGTTAAAGTACCTAACAGCTGCCTACTATATTGTGCTGATATTTATATGGTACTTTTATATTCTGTCTGAAACCATAAGCACAAAGGGTTTCTAAAGAATTAATATAAAACTTGCTTGTAAAATTCCAAGGTTTATAGCATGATTCGTTTGGTGCAGACCTATTTGGTTTATGTGGCTGGATGCTACTTAACTGCAAAATCCTTTTCCATGTTTCTCTCATACAGAAAAACTTCAGGTTTTGAAAAGCTTAAAACATTTTATCTTACTGAGACAAGCCTAACATCTTTTTGTAAGGAATTATTTTTAGAGTACGTGGTAGGTATACATGCAAGATTAATGTGGCACAGATATCCTGCAGTACTTTAAATCACTTGGGTAACCAATGGACACTTTTCCCTAGCACTTGAAACCTTTTGTTTAGGATTAACTGTTTAGAAGCTTGCTTCTTTTTCCTTTCAAACAGACAGCACCATGGCTTGATCCAGGACATGATACTACTGCAGACTGGCTCAGGACCATCTTTTCCCTTTATCCAGGGACCACACTTGTCATGAGACAAGGCTCTTCTAATACTTGCTCCAAAGCTGAAGTTTTGATTTAGTGTGTTTTATACCTAACCCTGGGTTTGGGGCTCCTGGTTTCCTGCTCTGGTTGGGGTAAACCACAAACTCTTTTCCTCATGAGCCTGTGACCATTGCAAGGCTTTGTTACCACCTCCATCCAGTTGCACTGGCCTTTTGTCGAAAAAGCACAAGAAACTGGGGGAAAACCTGCAGCTCTTTTAGGTGTTGGCAAACCTGAATGTTGCAAGTATTTCTTCTGGAGCGTCTCCTCCTGTTACTGTGGTCACTTCTCCAATTTCAATGGCTTCCTGGGAGCCACTGATTTTGGTCCCATAAAAAGACAGCAGGCATATTAGTCCCAAGTCAGTGCCTTTGCTAAGGGCAAAAGAGGTGTGATGTGATTTTTTTCCAAATCCCTTCTTACTTCAGGAGACAGTGGGGCTATCCTGGACATTTCCACCTCTTGGAAGGCTGGTCTTTCCCCAACCTGTATGCTCTTGGAACTTGCCTTGCTTTCGGGATTGGTGTTTGATTGTGGAAAAATTGCAAGAAGTGGGCCAGACCTCCCCCATGACAAACTGATAATGGCTGAGAATGAGGTCTGCTGTGTGTGGCTCTGAGCATTAATCCTTCCTGATGTTGTTACCCCACTCAGTTGCCTTGCTTTGGTGTTGTGCCTGCTGGAGCACTCGAGTCTCTAATTTCCTCCATGAATGAGATTTCAATGAATTTGCACCTGAAACATTCAAACTCACAAGATTTTAGCACGCGTAATAACGATGCTAAGAGTATTCTGGCTTTGAACTGTGGGGTTCCCACATTTCCAGAGTTTTCTCTGCAATCAGTGAGTCCTGAGATTTACTCTCTTTTAAAGTCATTGTGTAGGTCTATGATTCTCAGAAAGGAAGGGTGAACAAAAACCAACATATCATGTTTTACATTGCTTATAAATCCCATGGGCACAGTTGGCATACTGTATGGCGACAAAAATGAGAATAGGCAAATACCCCTATGAGTGTGGTTATTTGTGCCCATTTTCTCTTCATGGGCTGGATTCAGTTTTAATGGCTGCATCAGTGTGGCAAGACCATCCCTGCCTCTTCCCACCCTTCCCACCTACCCCCCTCTCATGGTCTGGATGTTATTACACAATGTTAAACATATTCTTTCCTGGATATTTGCAAAAGAATAGGAAGATTACCTTATTTTCATGTCTATAGCCTGAATCACAGATAACTTGTGCCCTGTTAGAAGTACTTATACTCGAAAATAAGGCTGTGGTTAATCTGCACCCACAGAAAACCTGTATTAAATAAAGAGGCAGAAGCAGGGTGGGATTAGAAAAAGGAAGAACTAATTGGTCACAGAGAAGGAGCTCTTGGGCGAGTGGAGGAAGAGCAAACTCCCAATCACATGCATTCTCCTTATTTTGTTTTGGTTTATATTTGAACAGCTAACCCATGGAAGGCAGACATGAAAATCAGAGACTAGGAATGTGTGGTTTGAGTAAGCAGCAAAGCTGCCTGCTTTAACGTGGTGCTCCATAGTGGGATATAAGGATTGTCTTCACTGGGAAAAGCAGTTTTGAGTTCAGGTAGCTAATATACATCTGCTGTGCTCAGGTAAAAACACAGTGAAGACGAGGCACTTGGGTTTTGTTCTGAGGTCATACCCTGACTCCACATGGAGTTAACCTTCTGACAAAAATGAAGTACCTAGTTTCTACTGTCTTTCTACCTGCCAATATCTGCCATGCACAAGTTATTTCAGTGGGGAAAAAAAAAAAAAGGCAAGCTGCTTTTTTATCAGGGAGAAGCCTGAGGTGATGGAATCCTCAGCCCTACAGAAATATAAATGACCAGGCTTTGATTCCTGCAGAAGGTTTAAGGCTGATTATTTTAAGAACCGTTGAAACCTGAAGCCGCAGCCCTCTGATTACAGTCCTAGTCTGTATTTGACATAGTGCAATAATGATTTCTAACATCTATTTTAGTTTGGATTTAGGGAGAGAGAGGCAACCTACATTGAAGTATATTACCGTGCTCTGACTCGTGTGCATTGTGTAGGAGGTTTAAGTCAGATTATTTTAAGAACTCAACAAGCCTGAAACAGCATTTTTATGATTATAGCTTTCCATCCCCCCCCTCCCC
>VZRF01010826.1:533417-679979 GCA_013396875.1 Vireo altiloquus | reverse complement strand
CTCCTCCCCCCATCCTTTCCACCCAGAGCAGTAGTGAATTCTAACATCTCTTTTAGGTGGCTTTAGAGCGGAGCCAGCCTACACTGAATTGGCCTCTTTTGATGCTACAGTATTGACTGAGGGGAGGGACAGATGGAACAAAAATCCTAATTGCCCAAACTTACAATAGGTTCCCAGCAGCAACCACCACAAAAGAAATGTTAATGCAGTAAAAGGTAAATGGAAGGAAGCTAAACCCAACTTGTGGACAATTCAAAACCTACATCAATTTATTTTAAACTGTTTCCTGCAGTTTGTGAACACCTTCCTTGTCATAGTAGAATTATATTTGTTTTTACATTAGTCACTGCTCTGCAGAAGTCTCATTGTGCTTCTGCAATTTGTAAAGTAACTGGAAAATGTCATCTAGGATGAGGAACAAATGACTTCCTATGGTCCAGGCCAACTCTCTTGAAGTTATTTTTTGCAAATGGTCAACTTCCCTTGCATAGTCTTCACAGCTGCAGCTGAACACTATCTTTTCTAGCAGTGAGAGTTGAGGGTATCTGCAAGCACAACAGATGGCAGTAGTATTTTGATGCTTCAGCCACAAAATGAGGGGGCAAAATGTCATTACTCCTCCATCCATCTAACCACAATTCTACAAATATGTAATTCATCACATTTATATGTGCCAGGTTTTGTGTTCCATTTCCATTTTCTGATACCCTTACCTGTACATTTACCTTTTAAAATGTAGATTCTGTGAATGATGTTGCAATTAATTAAGAGCATGCTGAAAATTGAAGAGGGCATTGCAAGAAACCTATGTCCCTGTTCCATGCCATGAAAAATTTCCCCTCATTATGCAGATTTAAAGAGTTAGTTTATTTGGATGACCATAATTACCCTTTTAAATAATGGGTACAGCTGAGGATTGCTTTGCTGGTTCTTAGACTTCCAAACTAGGCATCAATTAAAGATACAACTTCAACATGCTTTTTCCTGAAATGTAAAAGATCTGTAATCACAGAGCAAGCCCCCTTGTGTTAGACCAAGTATTTGTTATTTGGGAAGATGATCCATTCTCTAAAGAGACATCAGTCATAAGTAATTAATATGTAATTTTCTTAACTTGTACTTGGGATGATTTTCACAGACTGTCTGGAGTCCACTGTTTTACAGTTGATGTACACCTTCAATTACACTCTCATGAGAAGCAAATACCACTGTCCTTTAGAATTAAAGTATGGTAGGAACTGATCCATATTTAGCCCAGAAGATTTACATTTTTTTAATTAATGAAAATCCTTAATGAAAAAAAAAATCATTAATGAAAACCAGTAAGTTTACGAGGACCATGACTGGAAACAAAATCCTGACATGACTGGCTCAGTACCTCACTGAATTTGGCAGTCAGGTTCCTCCCCTTGCCTTCTGCTGACCACACATGTCACACCAGCAAACTCTCTCACATGGACAAGAGCAGAGGACAAAACCCTTGGCCACTGGGCAAGGAAGAAGAAAGTTATTAATGCAATTGCATATTTAATCAGAAGCTGTCTTAGTTGCTAGACATACAATTTAAAGGACTCTGCTGTCATGATAGTTTTCTAAGAAAAATGAACCTCTCAGATGCAGCTGTATTTGTCCAGCCATGGAGTCATGTTCGGTGGTATGGTTGGTGTCTCCCTGCTCCTCTGCACCCATAAGGAAGCAGTCAGTCTTGGAGATGATGCAAGAGATGCCTTCCCTTCTGCTGGTTATTAATGTGAACATGCTTACATGAACATACATGTATGATGATCCATGCTTTTATTGCACAAAACCCCCCCAAAGTTATCTGTATGGTTTGACATTATTCCTCATGCAGCTCCAGCTGGGTTCAAGATTTACATTTTAATTATAAAGTGCTTTTTCCTACTTCTGCCTGATTAACTCCTTCATTGCCTGGCACATGCACCAGTGGTGGGAACACTGTGAAAACGGTGTTCCTGAAGTCCAGTACCTGAGGTCTGTAGGGAGATGCATCTGGTGCTACGCAGAGGTCACAGCAGAAACATCTCCCTTCTCCCATTTCCCTTTCTGCCTCCTTTTCCAGGTGACAAGGAGCAAAACTTGGGTTCTTTTGAGCCAAATTACTTCCAACCTTTAGCAACCCACTACTGTGGGGGACTTGGTTTCAGTGCCTGGCAGCAGTGTCGCTCACTGGTCCCCTCCACGGTAACAATTCAGGGTCTGAATGTTTAGTTATAAAAGTCAAAGGTTAAGTGATTTGGGAATAAAATGTCACTTAATGCGACAGAAACACGACAGAACTGAACCCGCTGAGGCTTGCGTTACTCCTGGGGTTTTCTTTTTGCTTGCAGGCTCAGTGTTAAGTAATTTTATTAACTGAGGAGGGGGAAACATATTATTCGCTAACATTTTTATCCTCATTGCAAAATTTATTGCGTGTTGCTTCATAAGGTTTTGAAAGCAACACAATTATGAAGGCAAGGAAAGTAAAAATGAAACATGTTTGAGTTTTGGGGTTGTTGTTTTTTTTTTGAGGTGTTATTTAAAACATTGTGTGATTAGTTAAAAGATTAATTGTTGCTTGTGGCTAAACAGATGATAAATTTAAAAATTATATTATTACAGTGTGTCAGCATAAAAGCTCTGTGTCCCAAGTGTGTCGCCTTTTTATGTTTCTGTTGACAAGGTTCACATTTTATAGCACACTACCAGAAAGTGTTGACACATATTCAGATCGCTGATTAAATGTTTTAAAAACGTGCCACTCAGAAACTAACCCTGATGGTCTTGGAGACCAGCATTTTAGGAGTCTGAATGCATTTCCCTTCATCAGTTAGGCTGTAACACAGTGAGCAGTATTAATTAACAATTCTTTTTTTCTTACACTGCAGTACATTACTTAGGAACAGAGCAATATATAATATATTTTTAGGCACGTATTTTAATGGTTGTCTTTAATATGGTGTCAAAATTAGATGTTAAATAGCTCAGAAAGATACTTACACACTGAAATGGGGAGGGAAAAGTCATCTTTCTCATGTAGGAATTTGTGGAAGCGTTTTTTGGTTTGGAGGATTTTTTGCTTTTGCTTGTTGCTAACACTTTGGTTAGTCTGTCTTGTGAAAATTGGATGATGTTAAAAGGTACAACTCAGTTTGTAATTTCAAGATGGAGATAATCTCATTGTTTTGAAGGTTTCACTTATGATTTGTTCCAGGTCTGATTTGCCACCTCAGACATTTTCTTCTGCATGGAGTTGCTTGCAGATGGGCAAGCTTCTTCCAGACCCACCATTCAGGTTTGCTCCAAAACTTTTAATTGTCTGGTCTCACAGGTTGCTGGGCAGTTCCCATTCCCACTGTTTTCACAGAAGAGCTACTTCTTCCCATAGAAAACTCCGAGGATAGAAAGCAAAACCAGCCTGAAAGCACAGCTTGGGATATGGGTGGTTCCTCTCCAGACCTGCCTTCTTTTGCAAATTCAGGCTGCTTTGTAATTCCTGCCCCCATCCATGTTCTGTTCTTGAAGACCAAACAGTGTGTTTGCAGGGATAGCCAAGGTGCATTATTACTTGATTGTAAAAGCCCCTCCTGTGGGTTGTCATGTGTTTGAGCCTCCGGAGCCTGAGCCTAGCATGGGAATCCCAGCTCTTGCTCTAGGCAGCAGATTCTGGGTAGCTTCCTCCCTGTCTGTCCTTCAAAAGAAAATAATTCACCCTCATTACAAAAGTATTAATTTTCATTTGAGATAGGCTGTGCAACCTAACTTGATATTTTCTACGGGATTTTTCTAAGATGGTGGAAGTATGCAACATGCTATCTATTAGTGTCATTTCTCAGTGCTTGTGACTGTTGTTTCTGGAGTGAAAAGTTTAGTCAAGTAAGAATATCTGGTTGGAAAATTACCTTGCTATTTCATGGAAAAGGAATGTTATATTATCACATATATAATATTATAATATATATAATGTTATAATTATCACATCTCTTGGTTCACTGATAGATTTTGTTGTGCCTATTATCCATCAAACTCTATTCACATTATGAGTGCCATCTGCATTCTGTTTTGTTGTCTTACAATACAACTATTCAGAGATATTTTTGTCTTTTTTCTGGAAAACCCTACTAAAATTTTGTGCAAATTCGAAAGCTGACTAGCTAAGTGAAGAAGGAATTTTTAATTGCACTATTTAAAGCCTTTTGCATGTTTCGTTTCCAAAATATCCATCATGAAAAAAAAGGTGAGGCTTCAACATCAGTTTCTAGTGAAAACCCCCTATAAACATTTTAAAATAAAAAATATCAGAAAGAAGACTTCCTCCCATCTTTATGAATTGAAATAACCTGTTGTGGGGCAGATAAGTTCTGTTTCTACATCTATAAGCCCTAGAAAGCATCACATATATGCTCAAATAGAGCAGATGAAAGAGACCTATCAATCTCCCTTCTGCTCTTGTGGTGATGTTGACCTGTCCCTTGTTTTCCTTTTCTGTTATGCCACTGAGGAGCATTTTTCAAGTGTCTTGAGTGTGATACACACCTGTCCATGGGGCCCTTGTGCAGCCACATGTACAACAAGTCCCTCTGGTCATCACCTCAAGTGAGAGCCACGCTTCTTGTTTTGCTCCTGCCATCTTGGGGCTGCCACCCTTCTGCTTGTCCTCTCTGCCAGCAGGAAAGTTGTTCAAGCTTGTACAGCACAGGTAGGCATATATTAAAGAGAGAGAAATTGTGATTTTCCTCAGGAAGGTAGTTCAGCCCATCTCTGAGACAGCAGTGATAAACCATTCCACAGGGAGCTGCCTCTTTATCAACAGATTGCCTAAAGTAAACAGATAACTTGTGTAGGCTCAAGACCTGATATTATTTGATTAAAGAGTATTAAAAGGCAAACAAACAAAATTCTGGCTCCGTTAAATCTGTGAGGTTTTGATTTTGTTGAATTCAGAAGTGGCAATGTAATTCTTCCATAGTGCTCTGGAAAACCCTGCCCTGGCAGTCGGGTAAATGGCTGAGCACAGGGCACCTGAAGCAAACCTCTTGTTTGGTGAACTGACATGACTGACATAGAAATGCAGGATTAGTGGGCTCAGCTTGGGGTTTCCCAAGATAAACAAGAAAGCATTGCTTCAATATTGGCTTAATTTATATATTTGAAAAATTAAATACTTTCTGAGCAATAACAAATGGAGCCATCACAGCGCTAGCAGACATGAAAATGCATCCTTCGCTCTGCTCATGCTACAAAAAAGCCTGCACCCAAACTCCCAGTTGGGTATTATTTCCTGGATTTACTACAAAAAGAACAATGCATGTTTATTAAAAACAGAGTGGCTTTTAGCAGCAGCAGTAGCTCCGCACACAATACACCAAAGCACAACGGGGGCCTTCTCCCGGCAATTGATGTGGAGAAGACCTTTGGCAGAGCAATATGGAAATTCGCATTCAGTGGCTTGATTAATTTGGAGTTTGGAAGCCACCTTCCCGAGATGGATGACAGTGGCTTATTAAATAAATAAATAAGGAGCAAGCTGAAGTCGCGCCGGCGTTATAGCATCAGATTTATGTCATCTGTGCAGGCAGAAAAGGCCTTTGTGGCCGCTATTGTTCGGGCTGTCAGCAGAGGCCTTGGCAGCGGCCTTTTGTCAGGACTTGTGTCGGGGGTAATGACGGGGAGATGACGGCGGTTGGTCTGTTTGATGTAACCCAGTTTTATGGACGCCGGAGTTGGCATCCGCACACGCGGGCGGAAGAAAATAAGCGTGCCGGGGCACCAGGCCTGCCTGCCCTCGGCTCCCCTCCGCACAGCCGGCGGGGGAAGACGCCAGCCGCGGTTCTGGGGCTCAGCCCACGGCCTCAGGCTGGCACCCAGGGAGTCGAAAGGGGAGGAAAGGTGCCCCTTGAGATGGCAGGTCGTTTTTGCTCCCCACCACCAGGGCTCCCTGCTCCCCAGGCTCCGGAGCTGGGGAGCGTGCGCAGGTGCTGTGGGCGTATCAGAGGCAAGTGGCAGGGTTCAGAGCACACGTACCTAAAATTAGGTGGAAGTAATTAAGGGTTGTCTGGTACTAATCAGAATAACGTGATATTTGATAGTAACCTGGCACACTCAGGGTAGAAGCAGGTAGAAACTTTAGAAAAAATGCTGCACCACAAGTTATTGTATGACACTTTTAGAGGGGCAGAGGAGCCCTGATTTAACATCTTTTCAGGAGAATCGATCTGCAATCCCTGTGGTTTTTGCTAAGATCTTTGTACTTTGAACTTGATATTTTAATGTCTTACCCTAAAAAGCAGAAGACTTTAAAAAGCAAAACTTTCTTTGGAGGCCTGTGTGATTCATTTTCTCTACAGAAACATAAAAGAAGTTTATGTTGCTCATGTGGGAGTCACTTATCTCTTCCACACTAAACATGAAAAGTAAATAGATCACCACAAGTCATCAAAAATTGTGAGCACACTGACCTAAAGGTGGGAGATAAAAAGACTCTCTCATTTTAGAGCCAACTCTAAGAGCAACCCACTTTATTATGCCACAAAGCCAATATCATTGGGTAAAAAATTAAAGTCTATTTGCACCCACTGGGAGTACCTGTCCAGCCTTAGCTCTGTGGCTGCAGATGAGTTTGCATGACCTCCACTCACACTGAGGTCTCAGTTTTCAATTTGCAGGCAGAATGTGAAAGACAGTTAAACTTCACTAATGCAGAACTGAATAACAGGGAATTTATTATGAAGACTTCTTGAACTTCCTACTTTGGCATTGCTTTGGAGGCAAGTACCTAAAAGACAACTGAGTTTAACAGTGAGAAAGACTCTTTGTCTAGAAGCCCTTCTACAGGGGGTTGGGAGAGGGGAGAGCGTGTTAGAACAAAGTCATCGAGATTATGTAATTCATCCTACTTAATTTCTGTATAGATTTTATACAAAGTTCCACTGTATTTAACAAACAAACAAACAGTAAGCCTGGACAAACTCTTAGTGTCTCATGCCACTACTGACTACATGCTAAAGAGATTTGCCAGGGTGGAATTACAGCTCAGGAGTTTGCTATAAAATCCACTGGGCAGAATTTAATCTCCTTTGTATATTACAAAATCCGTAAAAATACTTATCATTTTTCTGGATTATGCCGAAACCTCAGTCTTTTTGGAAACAGGAGCTTTAGTTCTTTGTGTATCTGTGTAATGGACAAAAGTGTTTTCTTGAATCAACTTACTTGCTCTTAAATTGGAGGGGGAGCAGAATGTAAAGAAGAAATACGTTTTAATGGCTAGTATTGTTGCATTAGTTAAATATATGCTCCAGTTTACCACTTTGCATGAGGATTTCAGAGCAATATTTGCTAAGGTCTGTGGTATAGATTTGGTATGAGCTGAGATCTGCAATAAAGTTATTTCATTTAAGAAACTGCACATTCTGTTCATGTTTATGTGACTGGCTGAGTTCTGTGTAAGCAATGCCAGTTTGGTCTGAAAAACTGTAGACTGCTAAAACAGAACTGTTGTGGTAAGCTAAGGAGGTCTATACTACATGAAACATTTAAAATTTAAGGTCTAAACATTATAGGTAACCATACAAGTCAATTTAGACTAAGTCGTGTGAGCTCGTGTTATATATCTAACTAACTCTGGAAAGTATTCATATTCTATATCTTTAACTTTGGAATATATTTTAGTAGTATTATGTAGAATACTTTGTGTGACTTTTAAATAACTCCTGCAAACACAACATCAGCTTCTCAAAGTGGTTGATGGTTGCCTTGGTGCAGTTTTCATCCACAGCTGGCACAAGTTTTCATCCACGGTAACCTTCTAGAAACAGAAAATCCTCATCCCAAAGTTTGTTCTCACTTCTGTGTGACTTCAGTTGGTGAATTGAGAGCTTTGGGTATTTCGGAAGAAGCAGACCTCATTTTGCAGCATTTATCTACTTTAATTTACCCATGTAAAAAACGCACAAAAACAACGAAAACCCAAAATTGTTTTTGAAACATCCTTCTGCTGTACATGCTGCGACTTGTCATTATCACTGGAGCTATTCTTGCATGTGCTCATTTGTGAGTGCAGATTAGTATTAGACGAGGTCTTGAGGTGATATTCAAAATGTTTTAAAGAAATTACGTCATATATCAAAAGTATGGCACCTAGTTACGGTTTGCACTGAAAATAATACACCAAAAAACTGGAATGTTACTTGGGATGAAACAAAGACGGTATTTTCATCTTGCAAAAGTATCAAGAACACCTTCTAACCCACTCAAACATTGCTCATTCACCACCACTGTAAACATGAATATGGGCCAGGCAATCACTCTGATTGCCAGTGTAATGTTCAACACCTGCATGCATTAGAGATTTTGTTTGGGTTTGGCAGGCTTCAGGTATGCTATTGTCTGAAAGCCTCTGATTATCACTGATTTAGCCATGCAGACTCATAGGAAGAAAATGTATTTAAACAAGATGGCGCTCTTTGAATGTGTACCAGAAGTTAGCTAATGACATTTCTCTTTTTCCTATTCAGTCGTGGAAGTCAATGGGGGTTTTACCAGAGCAGTTTTTTATCACAAATGTTAGGCACATGGATTTCTAAAATATTCTTCTTTGATAAAATGTTTGGGTTTGTTTCCTGGTCTTGTATTAACTATATGGCTCTGGTGTCCTTCTGTCAATCTTTTCAAATATCTTTTCTTTTCTCTCTATTTGACTACATTTCCTTTTATACTGTTTTATTCTGGAGGATTTTCTCCTTTCTTGTTCGCTTGTTTGTAGCAAATAGTTCCAGTTGCGTTTCTTGGGGGACAGGAAGGATTTTTAGGTGTGGATATAGTCCCCCAGGTACTGAGATCACCATTTCAATTAAAGCCTGAATTCTCAAGCAGCCCTTAGAGTGCAGTCAGACATATATTCCAGGAAACTGAGTTTGTCCCACTAGCTGGCTGCAAAAACAGACCAAGTCTATTACCTTGACATTTCGTTTGTAGTTTCCACACCCCTCTCATCTGGCCAATCTGATTGAGTTTTATTAGCAAAAAAAATTTAGCACCTTCTAATTGGTAAAATGTTTTTGCTAAAACTGTATTCCAGATTATTGATGTTTAGGGACTAGAAGGAGAATTAAATTCCAAAACTCTTTGCCATATGCATTAAGATATCTCAAGACTCAGAAGCAAACAAAAATTTATGGAGAAGCAATGACCACTGCAGGTGTGTACACCAACTAGTTAAAAGATAACTCTGAATCAGAAAACTGTGTGTGTGTTAATACACTTGGAGATCTTTCTACCACTGTTTTGTAATGTGCTGAAATGTTTTTTTCTTGTTTCTGAGCTAAGTTTCTGGATCCTCATCAAATCTTCCAAAAAGAGAATGAAAAAGAGAGAAAATCTTTTTGGCGTATGCCCTGACCTATAAAAGCACCGCTCTGCAGGAGTTACAAATAGCTTTTTGGCTAAGTTCAGCAGCTGAAAGGGCCTCTACTTTTGTGTCCAGCTCTGACAATAGCTGTGGAGAAGAATGTCTTCTTTAAAATTTCTGGGGACCAAGCTGAACCTTCAGCTGCCGGAGTTTTGTCTCTCCTCTTCCCTGCACACCCCATCCCCTCCTCCCTACCAAAAAAAAGTTAAAGGGCCTAATCCTGCTTTCGTTGAAACGGATGTAAATTTATCTCGTCAGTATTTTTTTTAGGTAGGCTCTTGTTTTGGGCTGCTGCAAGTATTTTTTAGGTTACTTTTTGGTAGACTTCTAGGCTAAAAGCAGGTTTCATATTTTACAATATAATACAAAAATAGCTAAGGAAAGGAGACAAGGTTTTATTTATGTAAAAACTTTGGGTTTGATAATAAGCAGTAGAAAGCTGGTGTTTTCTACATGGTTGCAGACAGTGTGAGCTCTCCTATTATTGGTTGCAAGATTCTGTAGGAGGGCTATGGGCAGCTGTCCCCCAGCACTGAGGATCTGGCACCAGCAGGCTCTCTGGAGTCAGGTAAGTAAAGCAGTTATTCCAGGAAATAGCTGAGCTGTCAGCAGGTTTCTTTATTTCTTTAAAAAGGAGTGCCTTGGTGCCCTCTATCTTTCTGATATTCCAATGCTACCCCAGCTGCCCTGGCAGTGAGAGCTGGGCTCAGTCCCACCATCACTCTGACCAGGTTCAAACTCCAAAAATGCCCAAGTTGTCCAGCCATTTGCTGTTTTGATCAAGGATCCCTTATTCCTCCTGTTGAAGCTTAGCAAGAAAGAAATTCCATATGGCAGAAATGCACCTATGCCTGTGTCTTCCCCAAAACAGCTGGTATCCTGGAGAGCAGGACCTCTCAGACAACATGGACAATGGGGGAGACCCAGGATCCCCTTCTCTGGGACAAACTCATATACACAGTGACCTGCCCCTCCTTTTGTCCAGCCATGTTTTAGGACAAAGAGGTGCCTGTGAGGGAGCTCATGCTGGACTGGAGATGTTCTGCAGTAGGGCAGGGGCCCGTCAGAGCACACTTTGTTTCTCCATCCCTTCATTCTCACAAAGAGCTGCGGAGGACTGAGGACACCGGTATACAATAGGAAGGGTTAAAAGCCTCCTTAATTGCAATTATCTTAAATTGCTAAGACAGAAGCCTTGTGATGTTGCTGTAGCTTTTAAAGTGCATATTGTTAGGGTAACTTCTACAGTCAGTAAAGGGAGAGAGCTGCATTGGGAGGTCAGATCTTCCAGCCGAAAGATACCAGGCTTGTTCTTTGGAAATACCTGATTATCTTGGTTGATAAATAGGGATCACCTACACAACTCATGCTTTAGATTACCTAGTGTGAGATTACCTAGGATGAAATCTACTCCTGAACTGGTAAATTATTTAAATTGAAAAAGCCATGATGCCACTGAAAAGGTAGCAGTCCCGAAACAGCTGGGGAAGCAGAAAAATCATTCTGCACCCAATCTAAGTCCCATGGTTACCCCATGAAAAAAAAGAAAAAAAATTATCCTAAAAGATGCGTATTTCCAAAGGCCTACATCTCTGAATATGTGTCTGTGAATTTGTAAAACTGCTAAAAAATACGTTATGCTTTGCAGAGGAATGTAAAATGGGCATCAAATTGACAGATTTTGAGAGGATTGTTACAAGGGACTAATGCCACTTTTGCTTTTCCTTATTCACAATTTTCATATCAGAAGCATGGATCTTCAGTTTAACAGCTTCTGGGTTTTATTTTAAGGGGAAAAAGGACACATAGAGGCTTCCAAGAGACCTACCGGGTAGCAACGACCATTTTGAGCAGAGGCTGTATTTGCTGGATACAATGCAGTGTCATGTAGAAATGCTTAAATTACTTCTGAGTGAGCTAGCTCAGGAAGTCAGAGCAACGTAATTGCATTAAGTGCTCTACTCAAGCTAATGTTTTTTTCTGCTTGTACCAAGACAGCTTTGATATGTCTGATGGCATTACATTAGGTGTGTCAACTTGCCTAATGCACAGAGTAATGCACGGTGCCTAAAGAGCTGGAAGACCAAGATAGGTGCCATGAAAGGAAGCAACTCGGTGCTTCAGACACTGTGTTACAAACTCGCTTTCTTACAGCAGGGGAACATCACGTGTGTGTTTGTGTGCTGTATAAAATCTATATAATCTATTTCATATAATGTCAGGCATAATGTAGGGCCTTAGAGTAGGATTAAATCAGAAAGAGAAAGGAACAAAAGTGGGATCATTTGGCCTCCTAAGGCCCTTAAGGGAATGGAAAACAAGTGTAACAATGTGATGATTGTAGCTCCAAGTTGTCTCCTTGGCGTGTCACTGCTGTGGGGCTCCCTTGTGTACCTACAAACCGTGGGATTTGCCTGTGCACTCCAGCCTTGGATGGAAGTGAAGTCAGCCTTGGATGCGCCCGGCGCCACTCCAAAATCACAGCTCACTGGGATAAAGTGGAGAGCAGTGAATTTCTTTAAGGGTAGAGAAGCCCAGAGGATAATGCAGTCATTTAACTGCCTTGCCTGGCTTGATGTATGAAGTGGATTCACGAGTAGTTCCCATAACATTTTGCTGGTGGTTTAATCATTACCAAGAGAAAAGCCTAAAGAATGCAGAGAACAGGACACCGCACTTGTGGGTTTTTTTTCAGGGGTAGTGTTTTCTTCTGTTTTTAAGAAACGCATGTCTTTGATGAGATATGGCTGCAGGCTACCATTTTACATTTTATGGCTGCGGGCTACCATTTTGCATTTTATGTCGGCTACCTTTTGTCAGCGGCTCATTATTGATGCTGTATTCTGGTTTAATTCACACTGCTCTGCTAATCAATTACAGCATTTATCCATTAATCAGGTGTTCTGACAGGGTCAATAACTGCTTTGCAGTTCTGTGGAGTGTTGTGCGTTATCAACCAAGTAGCAATAGTCAGTGGATTAGTTTAGCACGGTGCTGTTTTCACAGGCTGGTGGACATTCAAGGGAGTAAACACCTAGTGAGACTTCTGGCAATTATCTGGGTTTTTTGGATTCCTTGTCAAAACCCTCATCTGTTTGCAAAATTCGTCCTCACTGGTGGGTGTGCGAGAGCGAGTGCATGAATGCGTGCGCTCACGCATGTGAGCCTGCCTGCACCCATGTGTGCCTGCCTTCCCCCATCTGTGTGTGTACAAATAGATGTAGGTACCCCGTAGCCTAAATATCCACCTTATAAAACGTGCCAGTTCAGCTCCTTGGCTTGTAACAGCTATACTGGTGGTAAATCATCACCAGCATTAAAAGGTTTTTTTTCATTTTAGCAAGTGGTATAGATAACAAGGGGGCAACACTTAATTGGACAGTTACAGTTTTGGTAGTTAAGTTACCGTCTATAATGATGGTAACAGGTTTCAATTATCTTTTTTATGACAGATGTACCAACATTTAATTGTTTCTCGTCAAGTGTGGAAAGAAAAGACACTTCTGTAGATTTTTCAATTCTTCTACATGTCACTTAGCTGTCTGCACCATTGTTTGAGCTCCTTTCTCTCATCCTTTTTGCAGCAATGAGTTGTGTCATTCCCTCATGATCAGCACTTTTGTTGTCTTTGTTTTTTGCTGTACCTCAGAAGTCCATCTTTTCTTTCATCTCCTTCCCATTCATGCATGAGGGAACAGTTGTGCTCTGTTGTGGGGATGTTCCGCTGGATTTCAAACAGTAGGGTTTCTTTTTATTCTCTTCTAAGTAGTACAATGGGGCTGAATGTCTGTTGCAGAATGCACACACTAATATGCCAGGTTATTTGGTTTCTAAGAAGTCAATAAAAATGCTACATTTAGGTTCAGTACTTGGCTTGCTTTTTTTCTGCTGTTTGCCTTTCAGTCTTCAGTTATAAATCTGTTTGTTTGTTTCTGGTTATAAAATATAATCCTTGATATTAAATCCAAGCGTGGAATCAACAAACACTTAGCAAAAAATGTTACTGGCGATGGAGTATTTTCACACTAGCAGATTTGGCAGACTCTGTCTTCCCTGATAAGGAAGGGAAAATTGCCGCCAAATCTAATTAATGGGGTCTATAACAGGAAAGGAGAGAGAGGGAGTACGGGGCGGGGGGTAGATGCAATCATGAGTTCATCTTGGCAAAACTTTCTTGTTTCTTGGAGACTTAGCTAGTCTTTGCATTTAAGAAAAGGTAGCTTTAGTAGATGTAATTTTTAAGGACTTTTTCTTTTTTGCTTGTGCATGTACTTAGTTTATAAACATTTGTTAAAAATCCATTGCAACGGCAAAAGGCTAAAAACATAAAAGCTAGAGATATCTTCAGACACTTTGTTCTCATACTCAGGAACAATCTTCAAAATCCTTCTTAATGAGGTCATAAAAGAAAAAAAATCGAACAAGTGGTACTTGTGTACCTCTCTAGGATGTGTCATCGAGGTCACTTGCCACTAGGTTATCCTATTTAAAAAGGGATTGGGATAGTTCAATCAACCATTGCATTAAGAGAGAGACTTTGATTAATTCCTTCTCTTCTCTATTGTGCTATAGATAATTTCAGTAAATTTGTGATACTTTCTTCTTAGTCAGTGTTGAGGCTTAGCATTCTCAATGCGTCATGCTGAGTATTAGCATTTATTGGGCCTATTTGGCTGAAGTAAAGACGAGTGTAGGCTGCAGACAGCCCTCTAATCTTTGACAAGTGAGGCCATTCTTTCAACATTACCGTTATCTCAGGTCATAGAGAGAAAGTGTTCTCTTACAGGTTTGCTGCAGGAACAAATATGGCATGTAAAGGAAGGGGAAGAAGAAAAAGTAAGTAGGCTGATGATTTATTACAGATTTCTTTTTTAAAAAAATAGACATGACTTTTACGGAGAAAATTATTGTCTTGAATAACTTGTTCGTTTTGTGACACAATGGGAGAGAATTAAAGGAAGGCAAAGCTGAGCCTTGTTACCAACTTGTGCCGTAACTAGAGACTTGAAATGCAGCAGAACTGCAGCTCAGAACCCAGCTGTGATTGCATTATTTCTATACTTCTTGACACCTTCTTTTTTTTTTTTTAAAGTTATTGCCTTGATGGGAAATTTCTGTTTTCATTTAGTTCTAATTTTTAAAAAAAAAAAGAAGAAAAAATCTCAAAGGACCTGTTTTGACAATGAAGAAATCATGTTACATGCTATTTCTCAACTTAACATGCACTTTCTTCCTTTTGAATATAGGTCTTTGGAATTTGCATGATATGTATGTCCTTCAGTCATTGAAAAAATTTCTCTCTTTATGTTTTTTGGTGTAATCTCCCTTCTCTTCCCTGGCTGATTTTGAAAATGTGTGTGATAGTTGCTCCGGAGATTCAAGGCCCTGTTGGGTATACACATATTTAGGCACTCTTTAAAAAGTGGATTTTTGACCTGATAGACCGTAACGGCTCCCAGGGAGCCACTATGGTCATTGTGTAAATCCTTCTTAGTTTTCGGTTTACTCACTTGATATACCGTAACGGCTCTTAGGGCCGTTATGGTCTTTTGTGGTAATCCAGCTGCTGCACATGCGTGTGAAGCTTTTGTGCCTAAAAATCCTAGGGAAGTTTTGTTGGGAGCGTAGCGGGCACATCCAGAATTGCTTCCTTTCTGGTGGGGTGGGATGAAATGGCTGGAGGAAAAAGTGGTGGCCCGTCCTTCTTTCCCTTTGGCAGTTGCCAAAAACACTGGGGCACGTGAAGGACTAATATCCTGACAAAAAATGTGTACAAAAAAGCCACAAAAGCTACTGTCAGATACTCAAAATATCACCTGAAAAGACTGATTTGGTTCAAAATGTGTTCACAAGTGTGAAACACCTGATTTTTATTTATGCAGTTGTTTCATGTATGTCTAATATGTGTCAGGCTACTGCCCAGTGGGATTTTTGACAACTGAGTTATTGACCCTTGAAAACGGGAAGTTGTAAGTGAAAGGCTGATATAGTCGTAACTATAGCAACACTGTCAGTGTTCCTGTAATTATTAACTTTTTTTAAATAAAAAAATTAAGAAGCTGTTTCTTTTCTTAAAGAAGCCTCTATTACAAACTGATGATGCCACCATGGAGATGTGATATGTTGAAACAATGCTTGTCAACTAATTACTAAAATCATTAAAGTACTGAGAAAGTATCAAAAAGAACCAAATATCACTTGTGTGTATGAATGAGGCCTGTCAGTTCAAACTGTTTGTACGAGACAGTGATGGCAGACAAAATATTTTGTGCTGTGTAAAGCTGTTAGAAGGCTTCGTTTTCACTACTTGTGCAACTTTTCATGCAGTGCTCCCTGAGAGAGTCAATGTTTTTACTGAGGCTGCAGGCAGGGATTCAGACATTTATTTGGAGTTAATTCTCTGTTGTATGGGACCAAGTGATTTAACTGCAATGTGTGGGCCTGCTCTTAGCATGGAGAGCGGCTGTGACTCCCACAGATGCAATTTTACATGGGCTTCTTGGCAGAGAGTACTTCAGGTTGTGATGCCAGTGGATTGTCAGAGCCTGTGCTACACCCTCCCTCTGTTAAGAGTTGCCAGAGGTTGCAGATCCCTATCCTGGCATGACTCTAAGCACATGTGAGACATACCTTCCTTGTGCCACTTCCCATGCTTTTCTCCCAACTCTTGCTCAGTGGTGGCTGTCAGCTGATGTGTTCCAGGTGGGGCACCTTCAGAAAATGATGCTGCTGTTCTGGAGTGACCCTTCACCTTCATGGGGACACAGCCAAAGGCTGGCCTTGTCTGAGTATGGTTTTCCAGGACTATATGCATGCATGTTTCAAGGGGCAATCAAGAGGGGAGGGAAAGACTGCCATATTTCAGCAGGATCTCCTGAGCTGCAGACCACTTGCAGAACCCTCTTACGGTTTTCTAAGACTTGTCAAGTCACTGAAGCTTTTATTATTGACCTAGAGTTTGTTTGCATTTTATAACCCACCTTCTCACAAGGATAAGAAATGTTTGTTCTGTATGAAACTTGTGCACCTTAATATTTACGTAAGCACAGAAAGAATTTAACACGGCCACAAATGACAGCAAGTCCTCTATTTTCTTATTCCTTTGGATCCAAACTATTGGTAGTACTATATTTAATTGAGTTCTTTAATTCCTTCTGTTAAACAATCAGTTGCTAAGCTTTCCTTAGCCAGGTTTTAGATAATGGCTTTTGTTTTTGCTTAGCCATCTGTCCCTGTATTAATTGTCCTTTATCCCTAGCATTCACCCATAATTTTGGCAAACTGGTTCTTGAGGTTGGTCTAAATTCCTTTTGCTTCATTTTCTATTGTTGGACACTGTTACCTTTAGCATTTCACACATTTAATAGATGCAGTTCTGGCTACTGAAAGGAAGTTCAGTCTCTTGCACTGCATTGCAGGGAGCTGAAGTTTCTTTATTTTTATGCAATGTTAAGTGATGGAAAAACATTATAGAGGCCTAAATTAAAATGATCTCTCGTGTGCAGGAAATCAGTGTATAGGCCAAGTACAAACATTTTTCTGCTTTCTCTATGAAGTGAAGTGACAGGTCACAGTTAGAAGGTTTTGGAAGACCTTCTTCCGGGGTGAGCATAAAAGTTCTCATTTCATTTCCATTCTCTGCACTGAACCACTGTGCTCTGTGTGTTTTACACATCTTCTTCCCTGGTCTTTCACTGGAAGGCTTCTGAATCAGGTGCTGATACAGAGTGGTGGTTAGTCAAGTGATATTACAAGAGTGCTCAGACTCTTCACAGTATGCTCAGCTACTTGGCTGAATCAAGATCCCACTGGCTCCTTCTTGCTTCCTCCTCTTCCCCCTCTTCCTCCTCTATGCTCCCATCCTTGACTCCTCTTTCCACTGCTTTATTCCTCAAAGACTTAAGCCACTCTGCCCCTGTTTTCCTGAAGTGATACTTCTGGCTGCCCTGAGTTAATACATCTTCTCTGTCTCTGATGCTGCATCAAGAGACTCCTCAGTCCCTGCTTCACTGATTCTTCCCTTGCCAAAATCTCCACTGACCTTGTCCTCTTACTTTTTCTTCCTTTTTTTTTCCTTTAAATTACATCTTCACTTTGCTCTTCTAATCTTGCCTTTGACCTTGTTTTCTTCAGCTTTTCTAAGTGAATGCCTACCATGTCTCCCTTTCTGCATCCCTGGTTGATGGTGCAGTTTCTTTTCTACAGTCTCACCTCCATTCCTTGTACATCTCTCCCCCAGTCCTCCACTGTCTTCTCCAGTGGCTTGACTGGGGACGTATCCTGGCAGAGTCTGCCTTGCCACTTGCACAAAACCAAATCCCATTCCTTCTTGTGGTGCCCAGGGGCCATCTCACCAAGACCCTATGTGTTTTTCACCCCTCTCCTGGCCAGTTGGACCATCCTGCCTTGCTGTGTGTTGGCTGTTCAGGACTGCCTCTCTTGCTTTGACTCACCTGTAGAGCTGCCTGTTGCATGTTGTCAGCTTCAGTTTTCATGTCTGTGGTGCCCAGGTCCTGGGCTTTTCTCACCTCGTCATTCTCTCAGACCTGGCTTCTTGCAGCTTACAATTACCCTTTTTATTCTCTTCCTCCTGTAGATGTTTTTTAGGCTTCTTCCTTACTGACCCTAAAACACGAACAGTCTTACAAAGTTCTCCGTCTTCCCTGTTTTCAAAGCCAGCCTAATATTCCTTGTGGTAGGTTAAACATTTGTTTGTTGATTGCTGTTTCCAAGCATTGGAGAAGGTATAGAGAGTAATAAAAGTGTATTTTGAATCAAGATGTGAATGTCTAGTTGAATAACAGGGTAATCAACATACTGCAGCCACCTGGAACCTTATTTGTCTCTCCAGCCTCTTTTATCTTCACTTCTCCATAATTCAATCTGTCCTGGTCTAGAATCCATCTTCTGTTTGTTTTCTTCATAACAGTATCACTTTTGCAGGGGTTAGAAAATAATGAAACAGAATATTTGAATATTGGTATAAGTACAGCCACATGCAACTTAACAATTGGTTTTTTATTTTTAAAACTAATATAAGCCACAAAGGTATGAATAAATTTACTTACTAACAGTTATAATATCCTTTTTGTAGATTGAAATCTAACAACATCTTCAAAATGCTCAAGTTAGCATGTGTGACTGTTGTCATGGTGGGAAAACAATTTACATTTTATCTGCTTAGGACAGGAGCAGAGTCTGTTTTTCAAAGGGCTCAGCTGTGGTATTCACAGCCCAGACTGGGCCCTTAGGAGAGAGATGGAGAACACCATTTAGATTGGAAAAGACCCTTAAGATACTCATGGCAAGAGTATGCCCACCCTTATCCTGGTGCTTCTTGAAAAGGAAAAAGGAAAGAATTATTTATTCTCCCAAGCCCCCACTTTTATGGTTCAGTTTAGTGCCTCTGGGTACCTCTGTAAATGACTGTTTTAGCCATTAGTCTTTCTTCCCCCTTATTAATGTGTACTGGTAGAGTATGGTGAAACAGCCTCTGAATTCCCTCCTTCCCCTCCGAAGTAGTATGAGTAGGGTCAAGGAAAAGAGGATGTAAGAGTGTTCACTCACTTTTTCATGGCTAAAAATGTTGAGCTCCAAGAGATAAGTAGAAAGAAGAAGTGTCACATGTGGCAAAAAACATGTAGCTTGTTTAGTCTGGCAGGGATTTGTCAAAGAGAGCAGTAACTTGAGGGGCAGCACTGCTTTGGCTCACTGACACGGCTTCAGTCTGCAGCAGCTGTGAATCTGCAGGGTCACACCTGAACTTGCAAGACACACAGGATGCCCACGGTGTGCGGATGCAAAGCGTGTGATGCAAAGACCTCAAGCCTTGCAGAAGCAAGGCAGGGCCATCGATAGCTAATGGTGGAACAGCCTTCAGTCTAGTATATATGGGGTCCTGGGGGGACTTTGTATTCCACTGGAGAATTCCCACTCAAACACCTTTGCTGGAGATGCAGGAATAGGTAGTTTATTCCAGCAACGTATGAGGGATATTTGAGACTAAAAGTTGGGGAAAAAGCTATTTTATTATGAAAGTCAATTCTTTTTGCCAGTTTCCTCTGATCAGTGCTGCTGTTGTACTATGCCACATTGGGTCTTTTTAAAAACATGCATATGTACATATATGCACATTTGACATATGTACATTTATACGTGCATGAATACATAAATAAATAGATTGTATATGTAGATAGATATATACAGACACATAAATATATAAACATAAAGATGCACACAAATAAATGTTCACCTCTGTTCTATTGTGGCTGCAGGCCAAAAGAAAACCTTAACTTTAAGGGTGGGCCTATTGTAATGTCTGCTTGGAGTCTCACATTCTGTTCTTGCTTGCACACAGAACTAGTGAGGTCATTGTTTTGCATTTTCTCCTTTAAACACAAATAGCACAAAAAAGGAGGAAGGCTTTGCCTGCTGAATATATTCTAGAGAAGAGAGTGAATATGCCACGATTTTTTTTTCACCACATCTGATGTTAGTCTCTGTCAACGAATTTTGCCATTACTGAGACACCAGCTCAACTAAACTGTTATTCAGGAAGAAGATAAAAATTGAAACATCCATGACATTCTTCCTATCAGCAAGGAAACAGATGATGGCAAACAAGGGGCCATGTGAGACTAAAACTGGTTCAAACCATCCAAATTCCTTATATATAATATCAGCTTTGGGAGGTACTGTTTCTTAATGTTGATACAGATTACTGGCATGCACTGCAGAATTAAAATGTTTCTCAAGGCCTTTGGGCTAAAGTATATCAAAAATGTTACCCAAAGAAAAAAGTGGGCAGATTCAGTAATGGAATAATTTTTCTCTTTATCCAGGACAAAAGACATATGTCATCTAATTGTCTTATTTCCTTAAGCCCAAACCTATATTCATGACACAAGTTGTTAAAGACAACTTAAAGGAAAGCCAAGGGATGCCTTTATGTGTTTTCACAGGGATTTTTTTCCTCACAAGGCTATATATCAGTGAGTTGAAAGAGTCTGTCTGTTGTTCAGTTTTTATACAGATGTGGAATGCTATAATACTTACTTAAAGAAACACAGCTGCTCATTTAAATGTCATAAAAGCTGTTACATGGAAATAGACTTAATCCTATTTCTCCTTATAGATTTTATTTTCATGTAATCCAGGACTTTTGCTTATCTATAACATACCATCATTATGAGCTAAAAGCCATTTTCTTTGTATGTGTAGATTGCAAGGGAGGCAGTGGATTTTTCTTCTTCACTTATTTTTAAATAAATATTGAACACTGTGTGTCAAGACTTTAGAGGGGAAAAACCCTCACTCTTAAACTAAGGCAGTTGGAAGAATTTTTTCTTCATGGGTCTCTCAAGCAAGCTGTGTGCTTGGTGACCTCTTCTTCTGTCTCTCTTTTCCCTCTCTGCCAACTTGTCTCTAATGTCCAACTCTTTCCTTCCCTCTACGCAGCCTTTAAGGACAGAGCTGTTTTCTAAAATTTGGTTTTAAGAGAGGAGAACCAATTTTGACGATGTGTGTTGTGATGCAGTGAGATAGGAAATCCACATTTAATGGAACTCTGGTGTTTGGGAGAAACGGGGCACCCTGTGAAACCTGGCCGTTGGCGAGGGGAGCAGCTTTGATTCTTCAGCTTTCTTAGTGTCTGTGGGCTTTTCCATGTGTTCACTGGCCACAGTAAATATATACTGTAGCAACCATAACCACACAAGTAATCTCACCTGGGAAATACAGATAAGAAACTCCCGTAGCGCACGTAATAAGAGTGCTTGCACTTGGACTTGCACAGGCCCATCAGGTGCTCCCAGTGCCCCAAAAAAAGCTGCTAATTGATTTTTTTTTTTTAATATGAAAATAAAACTATACTGGTTTGTATAGTTGATTTTCGCCCCATCTCACTTTAAGTCTTGATGATTTTTTTAAGGTGTCCATGCTGGTGATGGACTGACCATCAAATGGGATAGGACTTACTAGATGGGGGATCTGAAACAGGGACCAAGGAGCCATGGTTTTATGACTGGTTTCTGAGTTTCCTGGCATGTGGCAAAGCTAATTTGAAGAGTTCTGTGAAAATGTTTAGAGAATTAAATTATAATAGTAGCTTAGGAATAGGGCTAAAAAAAAAAGCTATAGCAATTTTCTGATTTAGTATTAAAATGTGTTCCGTGGCCAGCGTTTTTCCTCCATCACACATTTATATTATCTGCCTGGTAGGTTCAGCACCTTTATGGTCTCTGAGCTTGCCTACACAGCAAAGCTCATCCCTGGTAGGATGTGATGATATGACCTATGTGTTCCTTGAAATTGGATCCCTGCTGTGGACACCATGGGGTGGGGCCCAGCTCCCCTAGGCATGGTCACCTCTTCAAGGGACATCAGGAACTGCCTGAGTCAGGAGGAGGATTATGGCTGGATCAGCCCTTGAAAGGTGCACCCAGGGCTTTGGGCACACACCCCAAATATGCACCCATGGGGGTGGCAGGACCTGACCCACCAGCTCAATAGAATGAGGGATTTGTGCCTTTCAGGGTAGCAAAGGCTGATCACTCACTACAGGGAATTTGGTGGATAGAGAGGGGCTGAGCCTGATCTTCAGGTGGGTGCTAAATTTGCAATTTTTAGTTTGCTGGCCTTACTAAGGAGATGGTTTTGGAGGGCCATTTCTGAGTTAGGGTTTGGCATACCTGTTTCCATGTAATAAAATTATCCTTCAGCTGCTTATGTGAAAGATCAAAATGAACTAACAGCTCTCACCTATTTATAATTAATGTCACAGTATTTGTTATTTCCTTTAATCCTGGATTCCTGAAATCTCATCTTGAACTTTTTTTTTACTTTTCAAGAAAATTTTTGTCTTTGAAAAAGCTTGAAAATACAAAGTCAGAGACACAGAACCAGAAAATAATGTTTCAATATGCACTTTTAAAATATTGCAATTTTTAATGTGTCATGTTGTTCACAATTTTTTAAATTCTTGGTGGTGTTGTTAGCCAATAAAAAAAATAGCAGCTTTTTTTTCAAGAGATGTATGGAAAAAGGGGCAGATGGAGGATAAATACTGAAGAAAATGTAGATATTTTATTGTCATCTGTACAATAACAGTAATAATGTTAAATTTTGTAATGTGCTGAAAAAGGCAGGGGAAAAAAGGAAGTTTCATTATTGGATAATAAAGCACTTAAATAAAGTGTTTATTTACTGGAGATCACAAAGGTTGTGTCTCTATAATGTTTTTTAATCCATCCACTGCTACTAGTTTGGTATGTTTTAACACTGGATAATAGGACAGAGATGGAGTTAAAGGCAGGAAAATACAGAAGTCAGAATTTTTGGGCATTCCCTGCTATCTTCTGAAATTAATAAAATAAGAGCTGGTTTTCAATTGATGTCATTTTCAAAGGAAATAGGGCTGGGCTTATTAGTGTTACTACCACAATCATCATGGAAAGATTCCAACATTTTGCTAACACTGAGTAGTGATAACAGCATAGAACATTCATTTTATCTTATATAATGTTTTCATGGTTAATAAGATTTGCATATGACATTTTTGCATGATTATAAGTGCTGGAATTTCATTGCAGTAGGCATTAACTTCTGTGATTGAAGTTAAAGGAGATTTTTTTTTTTAATAGCTAATCAAGAGTTTAACTGCCTCTGGGGCACTTTAAGAAAATGTTATACTGTACTTAACAAACATTATACTACAAATAAGAGTGATATTCCTGTAATTAAAACAGTCTGGATATTGCTTAATGAATGTTTTTCTTATCTTAATGTATAGGCAGTAAGGATTCATGTAGTTGCCTTTATTAACTTGTGGAGTTAGTTAAAAAGCTGGTTAAAACAGTAAGTCCATATCAGGTCAATATAAAATGCTTATGTAGGGATTTCATTGCTCTTATAAATCGACTAGTTAAAAAATAAACACAGATGCTTGTTTGTGCCATCCTGAGCCATATTGCCGGGTAGTATTTCTGCCTGTAAACATTTCCAAAGTTGTGTTGCCTGGAGCACTGCAGGATTTGTAAGCATTCTTCGTTATCGTCCGTTTAGGAAATATTTTTGAATTTCCACCAGGCTTGTATTCAAAACCAGAGAGCAGTTGGTTTTCAATTAGTGTGGCCACAATTGCTGTTGAACTAATAGCATTGTGTATTCGTTCCTTTTTTCTGTCATTTTGCATCAGCTTTGATGTAATTACAACATTTTCCCTTTTTTAATGTAATTGCAGTGCATTGTAATTTTATAGTTCTGTTCTTCAGTGGTTTAATATTTACTAATTGCTTGCTAAATTGTTCTTCACTGCTCCGTTATTCGGCACTGAAGACATTCTGAATAAATTCAGTTTAATACAAAATAATTCTTTGACATAATAATTCCTCTGCATACTAATAATTCTACCGAATAATGCTTGGCTAAACATAAATAATATTTTTACTTTTAATCTTATTCTGAAAATATCATGCAGGTTTGGTTTTTTTCTCCAGCTGAAATTGAGCATCTTTATATTGTTTAAAAGATATTCACCACTTGGATTGCATCTGTGTACGTATAAGTCTCATTTTTGCACAAGTCTCTGTACCAAAATGTGAAAAAAGTAGGTTGACACATGAATAGCCTAAGAACACATGGAAATGGAACAGTTTCATAATTCAAAATTAATCCCCAGTCCTGTAGGCATTTAAGTACATGGTTAACTGTAAGTGTTTGACTACTCCTTTTGATTTCTCTGGGTTAGACACATGCTCAAGTGGGTTTACAGGAGCAATTTCAAAATGCAGGGATGACTGCAATATTGTTTTCTTTTTCCTATGTGGTAAAAATATCTGGGCTTTATATATTTTTATAATTTACCTATGTTTCTAAGTACAGGAATCCTCAAAATGTTTGTGGTTTGACCAAGTGTAGACTGACTTAAATTCCAAATCAAGATAAAATATGGTCTACTAGTGAAAAATTCTAAGTGTGAAGGGACCTTCATTTTTTAAAATATCACCACCACAACCGAAACAATGAAGACAAGAGTTTGTAATAAAAAATCAGAAATTCTGGAAGACCCAAAGTGGATGACAGATTCCTTTTTTCTTCTGACTTCTGCAGCACCAATATATTGACACTCCATTCTTTTCCTTCTGCTAAATATTCTGAGCCACATCTTTAGTGTAATTTTATTTTTGCTCACATATAAATCAGAAGTGATTTCCAGGACTGGACTGTTTTCCTTTTCTCTCACACCATGCAGACATGGATATCTAACCTGCACAGGCTCTGGTGAACATAGTGACTCTCTGTTATGGATGGCAAGGTCATTTTAACAGGCAGGAATGGCACTTTATTGATTCTGACTTTATCAAGTGCCTGTCTCTTATTTTGCATGTAACTCATTAGCAGCCTGCTCCTAAACTGCTCGGGAGTCTTTGGATGAGTTTGGGACTCGAACTTTAATCACAGTAATTAGCGTGGAATTTTTGAATCCTGGTCTCGATGTTGACCTTGTAGCATTTAGCCAATGCGCGCACAGCTGGACCGGTGGCAGGGGCTGCAGGAGCTCAGTAGTGGGGATGCTCCCGGTGTCCTGGTGTGGGAACCGACGCGGAGGGAATAAAGGGGAGTGGGAAAGAAAAGAGGGGGAAAGCATGTTCAGTAAGAAAAGAAATTCTGCCCAAAGATAGTTACCAATTTTTGTGTGAGTACACGGAGATGTGGGTGGGTGCAAAGTCAGTGTGTGAAAAGGCTGGGGCAGAATTAGGAGCAAGGGAAGTACCTGGTGGTGAGATGGAGGGGAGAATTGGAAGAGCCAAGAGGGGTTCTGCAGTGACATAAAGAATCTCTTAATTGTTCAGCTTTTCCGCAGAGGCCACCGGAAAGGGTCTGACTGTATAGTGCAACCATTACAGATTTGTGGGTTTTAAATGTTCACTTACTAAGACTGATTTTGGCATGGGATGTTCCAGGACAGCTTGTTGGTTATATATGCCCAGTCCTCCACCTGAACTGGAAGATTCTGAACCTCCAGAGGCATACTTTTCCTTTGTGCCACACAGCTCTGACCACACTTGGTGCATATTTGACTGTACACAAAATCCGAAAACAAGTAAATCAAAACAAATCATACATCAATGTCATACATCCAAAGCAACATCTTCTTACTTCTCAATGCACACCTTAAAAAAGGCAAATTTATGTGTATTTTTTTCTAAATCTCTCCATATTGGTATTGGATATTCATCTTTATTGTGGGATTTTTTGTTGATTAAAATGTCTTGCAAATTTCTGTTGCATCTTCTAGTTGCAATTCTGTAAAAAAAAATGTAATTCAAGAGCTTCCCTTGAGAAAACATATAGCTTAACAAAATTTTGCAAAATCTCTTCACAGTGTTGTAGATTTTAAAAATGCAACTTAGAAACTGAATTAATTAAATAAATGAAAGCACTTAAATTTTTTATTGAAAACCTGTCCATTCTTAGGGTTTATTTCTATATCTTTATATTTAGAAGACAGGGAAATTAATTGCTATCTTAACTACATGTTCCTTAGGTGAAAGTGGCAAAGTGAGTGTGTTACAGACAGACAGAGTGCTTTTCCACTGCCCTGCAGTGCTGTGGGTCTGATTAAGCAGCAGAAAGCATCCCAAGGAGGCAAGATACTTTGTCAATGGTAAAAGCAAAGCGAAGTACAACTCAGCTCGAGAATACTTCATGGGCATGACAAGTTATTCAGAGTTATCCACACCGTAAGGAAGGGAGCAAACCCTTGACTGTATGTCACATATGCTAAAGCTCCCCAAGACAGGACACCAATTAACCTTGGATGATAGCAAGCACACACACACACACAGGCTGCCCGAGAGAAGCAGCCTGTTGCCATTAGTAGGAAGCAGCAGCCCTTGTCACCCTGAGCATTATTTAAATCTCTTTTAAAATTCACTTATTAAGTCAAAGAACCGTAGCACTCTCCTCTTCCTCACAAACAGACTATTTTTGCTGCACTGAAAACAGGACACGTTAGTAATATGAGAAGCCAGTGGTCCTTTTATTTTTATCCTCACTGTCTAATTTGGCCATTTTGAATTGAGAAGAAAAAAATGCCTGATCTTCAGTCAAAGCAATTTAAGGCATGATGGAGCTCAGAGTGAACCAAAACAACAGGGTCAAATGTAGTTGAAAGAACATGATGGGGTAAATAAAAGGTTTTATTTTTTTTTTTACATTTAGTGCTGGTGGGAGGAGAAAGTTTGGTTAACTATTTAACCTATGATAGCCTTTTATCATTTTATGGCTTAGGGGTCCATGATTTTAAGCTTTTGCCAGTAAGTTCCTGATTTGTATTCAATCTTTTCTCTGGTGTCCAGTTATATGACTTACATTGATTTACTGGAGATAGGAAAAAAATTTAAATAGCAGAAAAAGACACTTATTTTCCTAACATTACTTTCCAGCAACTTTGGATTTGGTGCTTAGTTTTCATTTCCACTCACACTTCTCTGCATCATGATTTTTTTTTTTTTTTTTTGATCACTAGGGCTCTCCTTCCCTATTTGGTTCACCTCTGTTTTATGGCTATAATGCAATGTGTCCTGATCAGTTGGAGTGAGTGCTTGAGAAAGGTCACTTGGAAGCCCCCTTTTCATTTCTCCCTGCAACAGTTTTTCCAGCAGGCAAGCAGTCTCAGGAGCAGCCCCCTCCAATCTGTCCCTTTTGATATCCAAAGCTGGTTGTTACGGGGGTTAAATTTCTTAATTCACTGAGTTTTTGTGAGCGCTTCTTCAACTCACCACGCTCAGTCCCCACAGCTGGGTGCAGACCGCCTGTCTCCCTTAGGATGCTGTGGAAGTGTTAGGGTTTATTCTTTCACCTTCTTCACACTTTTGGGGCTCCAATCTTATACCTTTATGTCTTCCACCAGCTTCAGGGAAATTAATCTTCACGTTACATCTGTGCAAGATAATATCAGCCTTATGGTGGGAAGTTTAAAATCAGACAAAGCCTCTCCTGGTAAGGAAAACTGCTTGTCAAGAGATCTCAAACCGTGAGAGGTGGTGGCTTCTGCCTGCCCTGGCAAAGACTTAGGTTTGGGGGGTTTCTTAATTAGTTTTTTGAGGGTCAGGGAAATGACCGTACTGAGTCTGGAACAAAGGAAGAAATCAAAATGTAAAGCTGAGTGTTTGGTATGTTGATAACCCCCCAGTTTTAATTTCAGCATAATTGGATCAGGGTTCGTGGCAGTTGTTACGTAAAGTTCCTTCCTTTACATTTTATTCAAGAGTAAATATCACAGCTCTTCACTTTTAACCTAAGTATTTTTCTTTTTTTTTTTTTTTCTTTTTTTTTTTTCCCCAAAGAAGAGCTGCTTGGTTTACCCGGATTTATTTCCACTAGGACAGCGCTAAGATTTTGGGGACCTGTATTCTGATGGTAAAGCTTGTGACATGAGCTTTTGTTTTCCATTTGAGGAAATGTTAACATTTTTTCACATGTTAACTTTTCAACAATTAGGAGGAATTTCTTTTCCTTGAAAACTGCCATCCTTTTCTTTTTTCTTCCCTTTTCTCTCTTCTTGATATTTTTATTTCCCTTTTATATGGAGACTTGTAGATTTTGTCACTTCAAACGTTAGCTGTTCCTCCTCTTTTCTTTCGCTTTACAATACACACTAGGAGATTTTTTTTTTGCATATTCCTTCCCTTTCTCTGTGAGATATTGTAGTTCACCAAATTTAAAACACTACAGTATTTAGAATCCCCACAGTGCCATTTTAAGTATTTGGACCTGGAAAATGCCCCAAGCAATAACTACCTGAATTGCTTTTAATTACACAATATAGCTGCATCATTTTACTTCAGATTCTTTTTGATTGATGCTGTAAGGCAATTGTAACCATGGATGATGGGATTAAGTGCCTCTTGAAGTGACTTTAGCTTCTTGTGGGAACAAAGGGAAAGAAGAGAACACTTAGTCCCTTTTTGAGTGAACAGCCTTTTTTCACTTGCTATATAAAGAAATACAATTAACAAACATTATCCCCAGAGGTGAATTGAAATGTACATGCGGACAATAACCGCTCTTGACTGCAATTAGACATATATGATCCGAGGTATTTTGGCCATTCATTAGTGCTAATTGTTTGAGAAACAAGCCCAGAGAACAAATGATTAAAATGTTAGTGCCATAACCAGGATTATTAGCATGTGTGATAAAATGCATGCGCTGCAGCTGTACCAATAAAACTCTCCAGCGAGTCGCTTTGATTCGACAAATACTCAGCGCGGCTGCGAGCCCTTCGTATTTGCACAGGGCCTGCTGATGTTTATAACAAACAACTTGTATCTTCTTTTCTTAATTAGAAAGAATTACTATGCAAATTGCGGGGCTTTGTAATTCAGTAGAAGTTTCCTTTGTTTTTGGCAGATTATTTGTGTGCGGTGGTGTGCTATTCCGTGGTAAACTCAGCACAGGAAAACCATTATGTTTTCTCCCGAGTGGGGTTTTTTTGCACATATTGCAGAAATAATTTGTAGGAGGTTTTGCTGCATTAACTGGGTCTTGTTGGGTCTTGTTCAGGGGGTGTTGTGGGTCTTGGATCACTTCTGTCCTTCTTCCACAGCCTCACAGATATTATGGTATGCAGTTACGTGCACAGAGGTCAAAAATACATGTTGTGAAAATTATCCAGATTTTTTAATAGTTTTAGTGAAATGTCTCAAAATGCTCTTTGCAAACACTTTGCCAAGACTATGCCAAGGATTGTAGAAGGAAAGATTTGGCCTATCGAGCAATGAATATTTTTCTATGTGTTTGGCAGATCTTCCAGGGGTGATTTGATTTAGCAAATAAACAGAACTGAGACACAGGTTAAAGTGCTGGAAATGACTTGTGCGAGTACTTTACTTTTTGAGCTTATATGTTGTTGGCTCCAATGAGACTGCACAGGTGTGTGCAGTTAAGTATGTGTATGAGTGTAAGCAATGCTGGAATGTGAAAGTGCAGTTTACAGCAGGGAAGTTTGCATAATTTGGGGTAATTTCACTGTTCACAGTCACACTGTATGGCTGCCATTGCAAACTGCAGTGTCTCTTAGTAGTCAAATAGGTTTTCTTTTCTCTTTCCTGAGGATGAACTATTCACTCTTGGGTGAAATGGTTCTCAGGGGACCATGAGTAAGTTTAACTTGCCAGCTACTTTTACATATTTGATGAAGACTTTAGTAGAGTGTTATGTTTGCTGAAGAAATTTAGTTTTATTTCCAGGACCCAAGAGCACTCAGCATGCTGCTTGATGCTATGAATGAAAATATGCTGCTGTAAAACAATTTAATGAGCATTACCCAATAGCCTAGTCCTTGTTTTAACTTACAGTGCTTAAAGGAAGAAACATTGTCTTAGCAAATTCACTTGGCTTTTGTCCATGTGTTTAGTTTAAAGCATAGTCAAGCTTAGTTTGAATCATTAAAATACTTGGAGCCAGGAAACATATGTAAGATTTTCCTCCTCTTTATGGCACAGGGTTAACAGTATAATTGAGACTGCAGTGCTGTGTGGGTTTTTCGTCCTAAAAAAGCAACTGCTGGGGATTTTTTTGTACTATGAAAATAACAAAAGTCAAGATAATCAGGATAGTGTTTCCTACCAGAGTAGCTAACTGCTCATATACAGAGCACCCCAAGCCCTGTCACTGTTTTAAATAAGTCTATAGAAAAATGGATTTATTAATAAATGAATATCTTCCTCTACTTGTCATTTTATTGTAGAATATAAAATATGACTTTGCAAGGAGAATGCACAGTGATGATTTAAGAATATATGTCAAAGAATTAGACTGTGATAACATTTACTGCAGTCATACCTAAAGATACTTGTTGAAAACTCTTATTTTACAAGAATATTTCTGGAACTCTTTGTTTTGAAAGGAGAAGGATTCTGTGTTGGTCCACTGACACCAGCTCTTCCTGTACAATTTTTTTTCTAGCCATATCTTGTAAAAAAATTATTTCTTCTTCAACTTGCTAAAATATCCCATAAAACTAATAATTTGACACATGGACAGTATATTTTTTTATAATAATTTGTGTTCTGAGAAGCCTGTTGTTTGAGCCCATGTGGCTACAAAGTTGTTAAGCTGAGAAGGAGATACCAATAGTCACCGGGCAGTAGCATTTTCAGCATTAAGCCTATTAAGTGATGGTATTTTAATGGATTAAGTCTATCACTTCTTTGGAGTCAGGTGGTCTGTTGTGGCAGCTGTACTGCTCCTCCATCTAAACACATGTTCGTAGACCTGCATGGTGACACCTGACTAAATCTGGTCAGCAGGTAATGATGCTTCCACCTACACAACACTACACTCCATTGGGTGTGGTAGGCAGAGCAGGGCTGCCTTGTGGCAGTGAGAGGGAAAACGGCTGGGCAAACAGCCCTTGGTTTGATGACAGCCCGGAAGAAATCCTGGGAAACATGTGTGACAGGAGATACATCTCGTCTCAGCATGCTCTGAGATTATGGTGTTAGCCACGTCTATCAGGTTTCTGGCGGGTTGGAGAGTTGGTGAGAGGCAGTCATTAAGGGTGCTTCAGGGGCTGCTTGGCTCTAGGCTGGAGTTAACTATTAATGGGCTGAGCTCTTTGACTCCTTTGTGCCCTTGGGAACCACAAGGCTGAAGCCATCAGAGAAAGAGAATAGAAACTAATCACTTTTGTTCCCTCATATATGTTTAGGGAAGGACTGCAGACTTCTTTACTGACCTCTGTGTCACACTGAAAAAAGATCCTCCTCTTTCTGTTTGAGATAAACCACTCTTCCACCTCGTCCTTGCTCTCCCAAAGTGTACTACTGCAAGAAAATGAGATTAAGTGGATTTATCTAGCAGCCACTTGAGTTGCCACAAGTTCTGTTACCATCCCCACTTCAGCCTGAAGCAGGGAATGTGAAGTAGTTTGTGAGAGGCAAGGAGAGTAGTTTGGAGGGACTCAGTGGATCTCAGTTGCATGTCTCCAGGTGTTGATAGGACCTTTACCATCTGAGTCTTGAAGCTGTTCCACTCATCAACAAGGGTAGCACTGATGCTTATAAAATAATTTCTATTTTACTGCCAAGGTGTCTCATTTCTTGAACTGAATTAAGCATTACCAGGCATGTTGCAAAGAAGAGTCTGACAGTGGTTTCTGTCGGGTCTCAAAGTGAATCCACATAGGATCTGCAGAGATACAGCTGAGGAGATGATAGAATAGTTTTCCTTTTCAATTTAGTTTATTGAGGTAAAATGTGATAAAAGCTTTCTTCGTATTTTTAACCCAAGTCTTATATTCAGCTTTTAGAGTGCACACTCTAGGGGAAGGTAGGGTTCTTCAAGAGATTCAGCTTAGAAAGGTGAGTATTACAGCAGTCTGTCAGTGACATACCACATTGCCTCTGCTTTAGATTGACTGAACTCATTTCCAAGCATTTGAGAGCGTTAGTCACGTTCACTTTGAAGAAAGCCCACGTGTGTGTGTAGCCATGTGTCATCCAGGTCTAGCAATTTGGGAAGCATTATTAAGAGGGGCATAGGAAAACGCATGGGTCCCTGACATCATGCGATAATGACATGTTCAGCATGGTGCTAGGAAAGCTTTGCATTATTCAAAGTGCTGAATAATATACATGATAATGCATAATGGTGTTATATGGTAGGATTATTTTGTGGTGTAAGTGCCTTGTACCGAGCATGAAGGTAAATGGTATTATTTTGTCCTCATCTTTGATGTAGCAGAATAGGCCAGGGGGGTACAGCATGGAGTGAGCCAGAACAGGAGCAGGCAAGGGGTTTTTTTGGAAGGCCAAGAAACACAGTGGCACCCTCTGTAATTTATTTCTCTGTGCTTGTAATTGTGGAGCAAAGCAAGCTCCCCACGGTACTCAGGAGCAGCCTCCTCTGGCAGTCCCACAGCCTCCAAGTACGCAAACCGAGCTCCTGCCTGGAGCAGGTCAGCTGGGCCCTCACCAGGAATGTCAGCACGTGGCGGAGACTGCCACAGACCTCACACCTACAGGCCACAGGGATGCTATCCACTCAAGCCATGTGGCACCAAAGGCTCACACCTGCACTGAAGTGTGGTGCACAAAGCATTTACAAATTTTAAAAGACACCACAGCCAAAAACCTGCTAATGATGCTGATGGGTTTATGAGCTCTGTCAATGGAAGTCTGTGCTGTGGATCTGAAGGTCAGAAGAGAGTAGCAAGGTTCCACACTCCATGGGGTCTTCATTCTGTTTTCTTCATTTCCCCCTCCATCCATCTTGCTTATTTAAAATTTGCATGCAAATACATTTGTTGATATAATGCTAAGGTTGCAAAATGAGCTTCACAAACCTGTTTGTTTTAACCAGCACCCCTGCTTCATTCACAGCATGGTGTCCAGCTCCTGGAGGAAACATGGCAGATATCAGCCTCCTCCCCAAAGCAGTCCTGATCGATTCCCAGCGCAGTCTGCATCCTATAGAGGAGTCCTATGACAGGGGAAAAACCAACCACCACCCTTCTGTATTTCATACTTGCCATAGCACCCAGAACGGGCTGTGCAGGGCTGCATGGATAAACCTCAGCCCTGGCAGGTCTTCAAGTATGATTAAGTTTGCAACTTCTATTGAACACAGTGGGTTTGGAGTTTTATATTGTAATTAACTGTAATACTGATATCTCCGCTAATTTAGCTCTTCCAAAGGGAAAAAAAAATATAAATAGCCCAAAACCAGCCACTATCTAGGTATGAATGTTTTGCTTTTAAAATATAGCCAAGTATTAGTTACAGCATTGGAGCCAATAGTCTAATTTCAACAATATTTTTTACAGGGTGGATTCTCCTCTGCCAGCTGGTGTTCCTAAGCTTAGTTATCGCTTTACGTCATCTCACAAGTATGTTCCCAGACGGGCTGTGCTGTATGTACCTGCGGATGATGAAAAGAAGATAAGAAAAATCCCATCACTAAATGTAGATTGTGCAGTGTTGGACTGTGAAGATGGTGTGGCTCTGAACAGAAAGGTAATTAAAAATTATCTGTGTGATATAATCAGCACTAAAGAGAACTTGTGGAAAAACATTGCCTTTGCCTTGGGGAAGTGACAACCAGAAAAACAAAGATAAGTCTTAAGATACACAAAGTAATGTCACAGTGATAGGCTTTGTGAAGGCGTTGGGAAAATCTGGTTACCCAGAACTCAAAGAGATCCTGTGTGAGTAAGTGGGGAGGGAGTTTTGCAAGAATACAGAACTGGGCATAAGCTGTCATTACAGAAGAATGGGAGATACTGTTAATATTGCAGCGCATTTCTTGGGGAAGAGGAAGAAGCAGTCTGTAAGAAGAGAAGTGGGAAAGGAAGCGTTAGTTCAGAATCACCAGGTGGGCGGTTTGTTGTTGAAAGCATCTTCAGATTGTGAGCAAAACAGTGTGAGTCTGGGTTTGAGCCTTGGGGTGTTTAGAAAGACATACTTCTTGAAATTTTGGGGGAAAAAGCTGTTAGGGGTGTTTCTCAAGGAAGGAGAAGTTGGATCCTGAGCATATCAGCATTTGGAACAGAGATGGAGAACAGAGTGGGAGATGGATGTAGATGTGTCAAGTACATGTGCCAAGTTTTTGTTAACATTAAACCGTGAAAAAAGAGAGAATGATCTAGCAAGTTTTGCTTGCAAGCTATTTTTTTGGTATATATGAAAGTAACCATTTTATTACGTTCCACATCTTAAAATTATAGAATCATTTAGTTTGGAAAAGACCTTTAAGATCACTGAGTCCAACCTTTATGCACAACTGCCAAGTCAGCCATCTTAAACAATGTATACAAGAAATTGGTGTAAATTTTTCCTAGTGAAAGCTGTTTCTCAACAGGAATGTAAGTTTGCTGCCACATCATTTTTGTATTTGTTTGTTTTCCTAACTGCGTCTCAGTGCTTCAAACTACAATAAGTAGTGTTTAGGATTTGAGTATCAATGTCTTGTCTAGAAAGTTAGGAAAACAAATTTTTTTTTCCATGTTCTTTCAAAAATGTGGATGAAATTTTATTCTTTTCTTTTTCTTCTGAGTTAATTCTTTCCAGAAGGGTTAGGATAGTGCACTCTTTAACCTTCAGCTCTTTACAGGTATGTTGGAAAGGGAAAACTTTACAGAGTTTGCATGTACCTATTTTAATTGTGAAAAGTGAAAATAGCTCTGCTGGATTTCCTGTGTGCTGCTGGAAATGATTGGAAAGCATTTTTCAATTGCTAAAATTCTGTGTTGAAAGACTAAGATTATATCTCCTGTCAGGGTGAATTAGTATTGTTTCATCATATTTCAGAGGCTGCTGCTGTAAGATGATACAAGATGTAGTTGTGTATCAAACTTAAATATTTTTAGGTGCATCTTTATTATATCAAATAATTTATAGCATAAGCATTTATTTGTAATAAACAATGACAGAAAAACAAAATTATATGATCAAGATGACAAAGTTGACAGTAGTAATTTCTCAAGGGTGATAAAATTCTAGCTCTGTGGAAGTGAAGTTGTGCCACTGGGTATAAGATTTCAAAGAAATTAGGGGGAAAATTGGTAATATAAACTTGAGATGACAGATTAGCCCCTGCCTGAGCTTAAATGCAAAAAGAAAGCAGACAGGAGGTAGAAGTGGGGACAGGCTACCAAAGAAGCAACACAGAAGTGTGGTCCAGGCTTGTAGGAGCAGAATGAGGAAGTTCAGAGCTTGTCTGGAATGCCAACTGGTGAGGGATGAGCAGGACAGCAAGAATGGCTACTACAAGTGTATCAGCAGTAAAAATGAGAAGGAAAACCAGTCAAATGGATGCACTGCTCCATGACACTGCAGGCTTTCCTGTCAGTCTGCTCAGCCTCAGGCCTAGAAGCAAAACTTGGGGGAGGGAGGGAGCTGCCACAGTAGGGGAGCATGGAGTTAGGGTCTTTTAAAAATAAGCTGGTCTATGGGACCAGTCAGGACACACTGGAGGCCTCTGAAGGAGTTGTCTTGTGTCATCATGAAGCTGCTGTCTGTCATTACTGAAAGGTCAAGGCTGGGGGATGTTCCTGAAGCCTGGAGAAAGGCACCTCTGCCAAAAAGGTGCTGTTGTACAACAAGCTGCACAGGGTCAGTGGTGTGTCCTTGCTGCAAAGGGGGCCAGCCAGCCCCAGGGCCGTGCTGGCACAGCTGCACCCAGCATGTCCAGAGAACAGGTCCTTCCCCTCCTCTTGATTTTGACAGTCTCTTTGTGGAGTGTCTGTGCCACACTGTGGATCCCAGGACAAGAGAGAGACTTACTAATGGGAAGGAGCCCAGAAGGGCCATCAGGCTGGTCATGGCACAGGAGGAGAGGTTGAGGAGCTGAGTTTGTTCATCCCGGAGATGAGATGACTGAGATGGGTCTTGATGGAGACTTTGCTTCCTGCAGGGAGCTGATTGGGTGCAGAGCCCGACTCTTCTCAGAGGAGCTCAGAAATGGGGCAAGGAAAAAAACTGGCCACAGGTTGCATGAGGGGAGATGCTGACTGGAGACAAGGGAAAAATATCTTGCCCATGCAGGTGGTCAGAGACTGGAAGAGATTGCCCATTGGTGGTGTATCCTCCCTCCCTGAGGGTAGTCCAGCCTTGGCTGGATGAAGCTGTGATCAGCCTGGTGTAGAGCAGTAGTTAGTGCTGCTTTGAGAAGGTGGATGGATGAGGTGGTCTCCTGAGATCTCTTCCAACCTGAATTAGACTGTGTGATTGCATGATTTAGTAGAGAAGCCTAATTCAAAGTGATTGGAAGTTTGTATTTAATTTTTAGATCTGCCACAGATACTCGGGAAGATTTTGAGTCTTAGGTTCTATGAATGTGAAGCTGGAATTATTATTGCTCTTGCAGTTTAATTTATTAATGTTTGTGAGGTGTTTGGGGACTTTGTGTGAAAGATATGTCAAGAACATACATTGAAGTACAGTGTTCAGTGGCCTGTTGCAAATGGGTCATTTCAAACTGAGGGAGGAAAAAACCCTCTAGGAAACACAGCAACACTGAGTCTGTCCTTTATTCATTATTCTTAAAAAGTACTGATGAATTTGACTATTTATTGCTGTATCTTAATATTACTTAAAATGCTACTTATGGACTTCCTTCAAACTTCTGCAGAAATGCTGAATTTGGAGGAAACTGGGACCTGACTGAAGGTTCACAGTGCCTTGGGCCAAACTTACCTGTCTACAGATCTTCATTTGCATCAAGTCCAAGCAGCAAGTTTGAACCATATCTAATGGGTCTATTTTAACAAATTGCTGTGTGGTTTATATTAGGATTAAGGTAAAATTTGAGATCAATAATCTGGAATGTCAGCAGGTCTATTCAGTTGTCATTCAGAAGGAAACCAGGAAGATGAGCTGCTTATTACTGAAACTGATAACATTTGCAAAACTTCATTTGCTTGCAGTAGCAGCTTTTGAAGCTGCAGCCATAAAATAAAAATATTTAACTATTTTCTATGCAATATTTTCTACCAATTAAGTTTTGAAAGATTTTCTCCCCTGTGCCTCATGATTATGTTTTCTAATGGCTCACAGAGAGCACCAGAAGAGGGGAACCCATACTAATACCCTAATCTCCTTACCGTTTCAATGCCTGCATTTCTTACCTTCAAGAGCTACAGCACTGACCAAAACTTCAGGTGTCATCTCCTTCTCCTTCTTTTCAGTCTTATTTTCTAGCTGATATTTTGACGGAATCAGAAAAACAGAAACAACCTCTCAACATTCACAAGGAGACAATTTTTAAGTGAATTTTTTGAGGAGAACCAGTGGGAAGAAATGGCTAAAAATCAAAGTTACAGTATGCTGAGTACTAACCCTTAAAGTATGGTTAGACTTGATCCTGGTATGAGTAGCACAGGGGCTTTTGTGACACCTTTGGCACCAGACAGAGTGGTAGGAGGACTTCAGAAATTCAGGATAGGAAAGGTGATAGGAAAATACGCTGGTGTTGCAGAAAATTTCTTTTACTGAGTTAGCTTTAGTCTTGCTGAACATAGCCAAGTCATGCTGTTCTCAAATCCTGGTCAGGGATCCATATGCTGTTTTTAGAGGTTCAAATTCATAGTGTCACATGATGTAGACTGTAAGCTGCCTCTCCAGGTTTCTGACTCTGTAAGACATTGGGAATTTCTACAACGGGTTTTGGTTGTGGGAAGAATTGATTAGTAAAGAGAAGTTACCTTCCCTGAAATACTATTCACAGATGAAGATAGGATTTCTTCACCACTGATGTACATGTAAAGTTTCTCAAGTGTTATTATACATTTTAAAGAAATCACTCAGATTTACAGGCTTGGTGATATTTTAAAGTGAATAGTTAAAATAAAAATTCTAAAAATATACAATTAGAAATAATGCAGATTTCAGTGTTGATATGTCGCAAATGCATCAAGCTCTTAGAGACAAAAATAGCCTCTATCTATTTCAGCTCTTCACAGGAAAAGGTCTGAATATGCCTTCATTTTGATTGTAAAAATAAAAATGTTTTAAAAAAGGCTGCATTGACATGCTTGTATGATTCATGTAAGCCAGCAAGCTGAATTGCATCTTATGAAATGGAAAGATCTCTGTGTAGGAGCTGAGCTGTCTCAAGGGCTCTCAGCCAAGCCAGCAGTCCGTGCTATAGCTTTCCTCTCTAAAGCTGCATTACTCACTGTCCTTGTAGGTCAGGTGGACCTATTATCAGGTGGAAAAGTTTCTCTTCCTGTTGGAGTAAGGAAGATTTCCATGTCAGTGCATTCATTTTCCAGGGGCATAGTGAGCTGAGATTCTGTATTTTGTTCCCATGGGTTATGTAAGGCTACCACCCTTACAAGAGAGTTTTCTAGAACTACATTTTTTCCAACAGGGTCCTGTCTTGGTGCTGCTGTTCTTCAGAGCATCCAGGAGGCATTAGCTGCTGGGTCAACATGGCAAGGGAACAGTTGGGGTTGCTGCTGTAGTGTTTATGTATCTTTCTGAGGCCTTGGCAAGCATTTCGGAGATTTTTGATGCCTCCAAACCAATGCTATTTGTGGCTTTATCTTGTTTGTGGTCTGCAGGTTTGTTTTGAAGAGCTGGGATATATGGTGCACTCTGCAGCTCCCATTAGTGTGCCATCAGGCCAGGCAGGACATAGTCCCTCCTGACAAAGATGACCTTTGAAAATTCTTTCAGGCAAATTTCGAAAGTGCTAGGATTTGGCCTTTTCTTTCCATAGGGAACACTGGTGTTATAATTAAGAATCAAAACAAAGCCCCATGTTCCCTCTGCTCATGTTTGTTTTTTTTTTTTTTTTGTATCAGAGGTGTAAAAGCAATCCCTTGGATTGTACATATGGCTGAGAAATGTCTGTGCACTCCTCTAACATAAAACACTAGAAAATAGGAAATTTTATTGTTGTTCCTCTGGAACTATATAGGCCTCATTCATCCAATAAAAAATTATTGATATTCAGGGCTGCACTGTAAAATTATGTCAGACTGATTAGAGTTTAAGTTCCTAAGCCCTATTTAATGTGAATCATCATTATATTACTTTGTCTCTTTTAGAAAAAATTTGCTCTCTCTTCCAGCACTTGAGCACAAGAAGCTGGGGAAGAGGAAGCCTTAGCTCTGTGCTTTCCCCTGTCCCTTCCTCAAGAGGCGAAGTGGTGGCTCCTGAGCCTCTCCTCCCCACTTTCCTCAGCAGCAAGGGGAAGTTTGGTTGTGTTAAGAGGAGGTATAAGGAAGGACCTATTTTGCTAATCTGCAGCATGTCCTCTTAGAATCATAGCATAAATGTGTTCCTACCTAATATCTTCAAGCCACTTAAAAGGCCATTGTTGCGCTGTGTCATGGAAGAATGAAAAATCAGTTAATTCTTTTGAATTGTCTGTTTAAAAAAATAGGATTAAAGCCTCACCACTTTTCAAAGTGTTCCATTATGAATAACACATATGTAAGAGATGACTCTGAGTTCATTACAGTTAAGAGCAGATCATCTACAAACATGCTGATTTTATGGAGATTTCTCCCTGTGAGAATGCCTCCTCCATCTCTCTAGTGATCTGATCATGGGGTCAGAACAAACAGTACGCCAGAGAGAGGGCATCCTTGCCTACCATTTTCCCCTTAATCTGAGACCTTCTGACCTTTTTATTCCTTATCATTGATGAGAAGAGGCTCTTGCATATAAAACAACACTTCAACTAAATTCAAGGGTGGAGATAAATACATAAAATGGGTCAGCATGGTATACTAAAAAAATTCAAGGCTTTCTTTGTAGAGATGCATTTCCTTATTGATCTTATTGAAGGATTTTATAGTATTAGTGGAAGAAAGCTCCAGTTGGTTTCCATAAATCTCTAGTTACTTCAATTAAAACCAACAGTCTTCCTGTATTATATGATGATAATCTCTCTCTCTCCTTTTTTTTTTTAATAAAGCCATGTTGGTTAGGATTTATCAATGCTGCAGGTATTTCTCTAGGCTCATAGTGAGACTGTTAGCTAGTACTTCATAGGCACAGTTGCATGAAACATTGATAACTAGGTTATTTTACCAGGTCTTTGCTTTATTTATAATAAATTAGTACTGTACCTAATTGTATTCCTCCTACAGGGAGAAGGCTTGCTGATAAAGTGTGTAGAGAATTATTAAATGTACACAGGCGCATAGTAGGGTGACTTCTCTTCAAAAGATGCACAAAATTAAAATGGGAATGCTGCTTTCCCCAGTGTCTTGCCATTATTAAAAGTCTGAGTAGCATGGGAAATTTCTTCTATAGGAATTGGGGAGTCCAGAAGTCTCTCTGGTTTATTGTAGGGAAGCTGAACTGTACAGTGAAACTCTGCAAGGCCTTTTTGATCCTTGAAGAGTTCTGATGAATATACATTTTTATGAAAGTTGTAAAGTGTTTTCATTTCCTCATTAATCCCACCATGGTCCTGGAAGAACTGCCACTCCTGAGTACTGACTGTGACAATAAAAGTTTTTGTTCCTATTGTTTTACTCTACAAGCCAATCATCTTCCTTACATAAAGATTTGAGGATTCATAAGGAGATCGCCATATTCAGCAATTTTCTTCTTAATGAGCTCAGTAATGCCTGTTTCTCTTCGAGCAGAGCCTTTGAATTGCCAGTTATTTCTTTTCCACTGATTCAGATGTATCCAATTAAGTTTGACTTGGACGTGTACTGATATAACTATTACTGCTGACAGAATAGTGTCTAGAAACTTAGGGAAAATGTCTTGGCTCAGTGTTAACAGGGTTTGTGGACAGGAATACATTAATAGGCCTGGAAAAATATTCTAAAACATACAGTTAATATTTGTATGGACTTGTAAATCACAGTAGTTCGGTTCTTCATGTGTAGCCTACTGGCTGCAGGCTCATCAGCCCGCCTGGGTACTGAAGGCTAACTGCAGGACTAGAATGTGTTGCTACACATTTCTGGACCAATTTTCAGTATTTCATCTGTTCTTGTGGCAGGAAGGACCTGGCTACATAGCCATGGAGCATCTAGCACTTAGTTTGAAGGGAGATGTTGAGTTTCAAGTATGCTACAGAAAACCAAGATAATACTAAAAAGTTCAGTTTATACACGTAGCTGAGAAACAATCTGTGGGATCAAATTTGAGCACTTTTTTATTGTGTGTAAAGCCATGTAGTGTGCTGTATTGGGTTGAGTTGGGTTGTCAGGGCTGCAATGGCACCAGGGGAAAGAGGAAAACATGAAGGTACTGCCCTATTGCAGTCACAGCACTTAACACCATTTGCTCCAGGCCTTCTTTGCTTTTTTTTTTTTTTGGCAATGAAGAGGCATTGGAATGTGTTTGTGTATCCAAGTTTCTATTGCAATTAATCTTGGAACCTAGTCTTGAACCCAAGATTCCATTGTGCTCGTAACCAGTAGTCCACCCTGCTTATTCTTCCTCATTGCCAGGCCCACGCTTTGAAAACAAAGTGGCGAGTGAAGTGTGAGGATACCCACAGACCCCATGGACCAGAAAGTGGTAGGACACACAGAGAATACAGCCCTTGCCTTCTTTGGTAAACTTGTCTGCAAGGTATCTCTTTGGTCACAGGTAGTGGTATAGTGGTCCTGCGGTCTGATTTGGGCAAGATAGGTAAGGAAGGAAAGGTGGAAATGCATGGTACTTTTCCCAAGGTGCCATCAAAGCTGGGCCTGTCCTACTGAGGAGTGGGAAGAACTTCAGAGATACTCAAAAGATTATGGGAAAATCTGTGGTTTATTTTACCAAACTGTTTAAACAATACCTGTTCACCTGGGATTTAGTAGTGTTATTTGGTAGCAAAACAAGGAAATGTGGTGAGATGCTGGGTAAGAGAATTTTTCATGTCAGGTCGAGAAACAGCCTAACTGTGTATGTTGCAGATGAAGGTGAGGACATACGTGGTCATGGTTAGGCTGGGGAACCTTGGCAGGTGTCAGCTGAACATATGATATTTAACATCTGTATCTTTGGGTTCATCTGTTGCTTTCTGGAAACCACATAAAAGAAGCCTAGCACTCAGTGGTGGTAACTAAACCACCAGTACCTATTCAAAAGCCTCATTTCCTTCCATTGTGTGACCAGGAGTCCACAATTCTGACGGTGCTGTGGATTCTGCTGTCCTTATTGAGGTAACATTTGACAATGAATTAAGGACATTTGTGTCTAAATTAGTAACTCAGAATTAAGCCCTTAGGGAGTTTGAGCTTCTTCCTCCTATACACGACCATATATTGAATTGAAGGCATGTGAACTGTGCTAGTTCCAAAATAAGCAGAGAACTGTCTAAAACCAGCCTTTTATTTCCATGAGCTAAACCCATGCCATGACATCCCTTTAACTTAGAGTGGAGCAATTTATCTCTGTTCAACAGAAGACAAAACACATGGATTATGATTTCCTAAAGCCCTGGTTTTTACATATTCTGTGAATTACTTTCTTCTCCAAACTGTGAAAGACAGTATATTAAGCTGTGATTTATACACCAGAAGAATACACTTTCATGGAACAAGCTGATACCCAAAATCTCTGGTTTACTGGTAGTGGAGGGCATCCAGAGCCATGAATCTAATGTGCACTCACATACAGAATTGAACACAAATATGCAAGTCTTGCGATTTTTCTAGTCCGTGTTGTAAAAGCCAAGATAGATGGGGATGGAGAATTAGGAACTACATGCATGTGTTCATTCCCATCTAAACCTGCACAGCTCTGCTGGCTGCACAGTATACAGCAGGTTCCAGGGGTGTGAAAGCTCTTAATGCATCCCTAGGTTACACATTGCCAAGCCCAGACTTTGGGCTTCCAAACAAGAAATTCTTTTTCGAAGAAATTAAAAACTTGCCAAATTTATTCATTATGGGTAAGACAAAGCATCCAGCTGCATTTGAAAGTTGCTGGTTTGGCAGTGGTTTTTGTATCTGTATGGAGCATGTGCAGTTGTTAGCACATCTAAATGTACTGTCCAGAGTATGTTGTATAACTCTCCAAAAACAACTCCACACGTCTGCAAATCCATCCTGCTACAGATCTGGTTGTTAATGTCAGCTGCTTTGCTGAGGTTGTTCATCTTTCTTTTTGGCTATAATATCACAATATGAACTGCCTTTTTGTCTATCAATAAGGAAAGTGTTAAGCTGACTGTGGAGTCAGATCAGCACTTTGCATCTTTTTCAACTCATAAATGAAATTCTAGTGTTTTCTGAGTTTGACTAACCATTTCTATATTTAAGGCAGCTTGGTTGCTCTGAGATTGCTGTTTTAACTCCTGCATACCATAGTGCTGCCTACTGTGAATCACTGTAATGGCTCTTTTGCGATCCTTCTTTCACTGCAGTGCAGTAGGGCTACCCTCTCCAGAACAATGTACTTACCAGTTATTTCAAGATTGGGAGAAAATAATTATAAATACTTTTCTTTATTTTGATCACTTTGCTCCAGAAGACCATAAATCCTTGTGTTGTTCCTCTTTTGGGAGCAAATGGTTATAAAGATCCTGGCTGTTCATTTTAGGATGATTATAAACCATGGCTTGCTTATTCTTTCCTCCTTACTTGTTACTTGTTACTTGTTAGCCTCTTAGTAGATTGCCTCAAAAGAGCTGTTCCTATGCCAGACTTAAGATAACTTCATCTTCTAAGGTTTCACAATACAATTGTGCATTAAAAGGGGATATGTTGAACAAATTGGTATTTTCTTCCAGCTTTGTCAGGTTATTTGGTTACATTTTAAGCTTTGATTCCGCACAGACCCAATCTTCCACTCATTAACCAATTATTTTTAAATAGAATATTTATAGATCATAATTTAGTATGCATTTTCTTGAGAAAAAGGGCAAATTAATACATGTAAACATGGATGAATCTATTTAAATATGCTGTCCACAAAATCCTTACAATATGTAAACAACATTTGTTATGCCTTGGAGATAACATATGATTGGACTCACGAGACCCTGTTTATCCTACCAAACAGTTTCTTTTATAACTTCAAAGGGAATTTTATATATTTATGGCAATAGCAGGGTGTTAAGTGCAGCTAGACAGAAATTATACCTCAGCTATTTAGTTAATGCCAATAGGGATTAAATTAGATTTTATAGCTGTTAGTAGAAGTCTGTTTTGTAGCTAACAAGTGGGATTTTTAAATCCTGGAAAGCATAATCCTATTATAAAACTGGCAGCTGAATTAACATTATCTAGGAAGCAAGTCTTCACGGATTAACATTTTTTGACATTAACAAAGAAAAACTAATGCTACAGGGATATTAGATGCTTTTCCCAAAAGTAGGGAAAAAAAGAAAGTGAATATAGGACAAGATAAATGGCACAAATAGTGCAGGAAGGAAAAACGGAGTGAAATATGCATGAGGTGAAATCTGGGAGTGGTCATGTTCTGCCTCAAATACAAAGGAAATACACTGAGTAGGAAGAGATAACATAATTGATAATTCATGTATTAACCTACACATTGATTTATACATGCCTTGTGACTAATTCCCAGTTATCCAAATAAGCATGGGATAGATGCTTAGGCCTTCTCCTGTCCTGGGGGGGCTGTCTCTGCATTCCAGCTGTAAGAGCCAAAGACTGGCAGGAGTGCAGAAGGAACACTCATCCCTTTACTGAAAGGCCCATCAAGCCGTTCTGCAGAGACCCTGATGAAGTTTTCCTTACATACTTTGAAGAACAGTTCTGGGACAGTTGCTGTAGGCAGTGGTACAGGGGATGAGTGGGACACTGAACTTGTTTGTCCTGCAATGCCTTATTCTAAGCATTGATAGACTGAATAGCTATACGGGTATATACCATGTCATATTTCAATTAAAAAATCTTTGTCCACATCACAGTTACCAAAAAAACCTCTTACTACTTAAAATTGTGAAGTATGCATCTCCTGTAAATTATTTTTAAAGCTCTGTGTTTAGAATCTGAGGTTTTACTTAATCACAGTTGCAGGATTAAAATAATGAAATGAGTACATTTCTGTGTGGAGGGTTAAGAAGAATCCACTTAATAAACTTACCACTCACAATAATACAACAAACAATTTCTTCTAGATTTTGCAACATCATATTTAATGTTGTTGACCCAGTACAGATTTTACGGTAACTTCTTTTGGCTTCCATCTTGTCTCATAAATTTCTTCCTTCTTAACAAATAGAGAATTTCGGTAATTACAAATGAGGGTGTGAAATATCTAAGTTACCAAACTATCTATCCTCCTCTGAAGTCAATGCCATGAGGAAGAACCTTGGAACTGTTATTTCCATGGGAAAACTCACATCATTTGGCATCAACAGGACCAAGATTTATACCCTGTTGTGTGCATTTTGCACCAATGATAATGAACCCTAATAAGAATGGGAAAGAGTTATTTGCCCTCTGTTGTGGCTCTTTTTCAAAAATCTGTCCTCCAAATGTGTTTTTTATTTTTTTTTCTATATGCAACAGTCTGTAAGCCTGGCATTTTAAAGCACACAGGTATCTTTCAGCCATTGCCACAGCACTCTGAGGTTCTGAGAATGTTCAGAGAAATGGGAGTAGAATGTGCCTGTTATTTCTCACATTAGGAAGGAAATGAATTTGATGTCTCCCAGAAGCACATGGTCCTTTATAAAGGATCTGTCTTTCCTTCCCCCTTTAAGTAATGAGCAGTGCTGTTGCATTTTGTTTCCAGGTTTGCTGTCTGAGTTGGAAGGCATACAGACTTGGCCCATAAGACAGGTTGTTTTTAAAATGTTTTGCTATCTCCTCAGCTTGTGTCAATAGGCTTAGCTCTTCATTTTTCATATGGTAGCAGCTGTCAAATGAGAAATAAAGAAAGGTTATGTGGAATGAGACTGTTACATGACCAGAGAGTTGCAACCACATCACCTGACTGGATACTCATCATCTGCCTTCAGTCTCTGGAAGAGAGAGATGGAGATGCAAAGGGGGCAATGGGCTTAGTGAGCAGAAGGTCCTTCCTCCAGATGATCCTATGCCTGCTGTGACTGGTTGCTGCCTGGCTATGAAAGAGATCGTTGAATGTGGAGGGATGTATGAAGAATGCTTGGCTCTGCCACCCAGCACTCTTGTATCTGAGTATGTGTTTTTCTGGAGTAGATGCTTTTTAGAAGGTGGTTCAGGGCCAACATGTGGAAAACAGCAGCAGCATCACTTGAGCAGGGCACCTGACGTCAGAATCTGGCTTTATGTTGTCAAATTTGCTTATCATCCATGAGGTACAGTGGAAGTGCTGAGGAGAAAAAGAAATGCCCAGGAATGTGAAGGTGGGTTGTGGTTTTCAGTGTTTGAGGCTGTTACAAGCAGCCCTGCACACATATGCTCTATTTTTTAGCTGGAGGTGATTCATGCACTGAGCAACCTCTGAGTAGTGCTTGATGTGAATTGACAGAAACTAGCAGAAAGAGCAACTGGTTTGTAGCCTCTGACAGCAATTCCCTTTCCTGGTCAGCAGACATCACCCCTTCCTACATCCACCTCTTCATTGAGGTGGGGTGCTACATAAAACGTTGCATTGCTCATGCCTTCATGGGAGTGATGTTTCCTGCAGGAAGAGCAAAAGCCCTTTGCCATAAGCAAGGGCTCTCAAAAACGTCCCCATTTTCTTAGCAATGGAATGTCTGGGATTTCATTGTGCTCCTAGCAGTGAACAGAACCACAAGTCTCACCTTTCAAAGTCATATAATCTTGGCAAACCAACTAAGGTCAAAAATTATTATAATAATAATGTATGTTGTGCATATTTAATGGGTAACAGCAGGAAGCCCAGATAATGAATGGCAGAGGCAACATCTGTGAGCTGGTTGTGTCCCCTGGAGCTGGAGGTAAGGAAGCTCTTTTCCAGTGTGGTCCAGAAGTTGGTAAGTGGAAGACAGAGCGTGAGGAAATGCTAGTGAAGCAAATGAGGTGCTGCTGAGGAACAGTGGAACAAAGCAGCAGCCTCTCGGCACAATGAAGTCTTGCCTGGGGTTTCACATGGGCTGCCCATAGGCCTTTTTTTTACTCTCACTCTTCAAGAAAAGAGAACTTGTGCTACATTTTAAATGGGCAAGTTACACAAAGGAAGTTCCCACCTTGTCAGCCAGTCAGGTAGCTTTCTTACACCCTGAACTCTACAAGTGCTTAGTAAACTTTGTGTAGTAAATCTGCCATGGCTATCAAACCCAATTCCTTAAGCCAAGCAGAGCATTTATAGAATTTTGGCTTTTTTTTTGTTTTACTGGTGAATGTATCTGGCAGGGGAAACTAGAACTTCCATTTGGGATCATTTGTCACATTAGCACATTTCCTTTGAAGTTGCTTTCTGCAGCAGTGTCAAAAAGCTTTCTCACGTCTTGATTGCCCTCCATAGTCTCTCAACACCTCTCTTGAAGTAAGTGGCCAAAGCTGGAGGTTGTATTTCAGGAGCAGCTTCACCAGTGCCGAGTAATTATCATGAAATCATGACTGCAGCTTGTTCTGTCCTGTCTTCTTCTTTACCCAGCTAGAATCAATAGATGTAATGGACTTTGTTCTTCCTTCATCATAGAGCTGCACAATTTCAGGTATTTTGAAGCATCCTTAGCACTGGAACGTGACATAGTTGCCTTAAGTTGACTTCAGACACATGCATTCAAGAGTGCTATTCCCAGCTGCACTGGTAATCCCTGAATGTGCTCTTAAGTGCTTGAAAAATCTGCTTTTGTGCCCACTCAGCAATGTTCCTGTCCTCCTCTGGTAGCTTGTTGTCTCTTTCATGCCAAGGTTATCAGAAATATATCTTCTGTCTCAGGCCCTTGAGCAATCAAAATTTGCCTGGCAGACTCTGACAAGAGATACATGCAATGCACATAAGCCATGGCCTTTTTATTTAAAAATGGCTAGGATAGGAAAGAGGAAATAATGGTCATGTCCATGGTGGCATGGGTAAGTGGCTTACTGCAAGCTGATGGATCAGGGTCAGAGGGGGTGCCAGAACATGGGAATGTCTTGATGGTGACTGATCAAGGAGAGACTGTGGACAAATATTTCTTTAAAAAACTAAAAGAAGTATCTCAAACTCTTTCTGACTCTCATGGAGAACTTTAACCATGCTGGAATCTACTGAGAGGAGCACGTGATGGGTCGCAAGAAATCCAGATTTCTGGAATGCAAGGAAGACAAATTTTTGGTGCAAGTGCTGAGCAGCTAACTAGGGGAGATTGCTGGAATCCTGAATGAAAATGAACTGTCAATCAATAGCGTTTTGACTGCAGGAGCTGTCAGATGCTAGAGTTTATGATCCTGAAGGCAGCGAGGAAGAGAAGGACACAAGACTTCAGCTGGTAGACAGAACTGATTCCACATGAAGCTTCCCCTGAAGGCAAGGGAGCTTATATGGGCTAGTCAGACTTCAGTGACAATCTGCACAACTTGCAAAAAAGGACATCTGAAGGGTGGAAGAACAGGCAGGCATGGCATAAGGCAAGCTTGCTGAACAGGGAACTCTTGGTTTAACTCAAACACAAAAAGGAAGCACACAGGAAATGGATGCAGGAATGGCCTACCAAGGAGGAATAGAGAAATATGACATGGGTATGTAAGCACAGAATGAGGAAGGTCAAAGACTGGCTGGAATCAACCACCACAGCCTGCCTGAAGGGAGATGCTGACTGGAGACAAAGGGAATAAAGTCTTTCCCATGCAGCTGGTCAGACACTGGAAGAGTTTGTCCAGAGCACTGGTCTATTCTTATTCCATGGGGGTATCCTAGCCCTGGCTGAGTGACCGTGTTATCAGCTTGGTGTACAGTGGTAGTTAACCCTGCTTTGAGGAGGCAGATGGATGATGTAGTCTCCTGAGGTCCCTTTCCTTCCTGAATTAGATGTGTGATTGCATGATTTTCCTAGTGGTTAGAGAACTTGTCCAGGAAGCAGGAGCACAGGCCTATTTATTCTTATCTGGAGTGATGACAGCAGCACCCTGCTTGCTAAATAAGACTCTGGTGCTCCATCTGTATGTATGCACCCATGTGGTAGAGACATCCTCCACCTTGCTTTAAATAAGTAGATATTAACTGGGCCACAGATCATATCTAGGCCTGAAGCTGACTTTCTAGCTCAGTGATCAGGACATGAACCTAAGAGAAGACAGACCTGGATTTATATCCATGCTCCAGGGACAGCTTGTGCATTTTGATCTATGGCCTTTTTTTTCAAGCATCACAGTACATGTGTCCCTGTGTGATTCTATTCCTAGTTTACTAATGTAACCAAGAAATCAGATCCTCAACAGACATAAAACTGGTACCATTGCCATACTACTCGGGAAATTTTCATTTTCGTGTTTTCCTAATAGCCTGCCAGCTCCATGAGCAGCTCTTCCTGTTTAAAGACCTTGAAACAATTCATGCAGTTTTTACTGCTTTTCTAGTTGTAACTGGAAAATTATATACTGCCAACAGCTAATTTTTCCCTCCCTCTATACTCTTTCTTCACCTGCTGCAGTCTGATAAACAATTCAAGCCAGTTCCTCCTTTTGTTGGAAGTGCCTGCATAGAGGATCAGAAAAATTAAAAAACAGTGTGCTGAATCCAGCAGCCGGTTAGTAACAGTCCCATCATCAGTGAGGCTAAGCAAGTGTTCCCAATGTGTATACATACACATATTCACATATATATGTGTATATATGCACATGTATATGTACTTTCTGACCATGTTAAATAAACTGAGTGGCTGGTCATTCAGTTTAGCACAGTCAGAAAGTTTAACAACTTGACCAGTGCTCACCTGAGCACAGTGCTCCTACAAGCACGGACAGCATGACAGGCAAGTCCTGTTCCCAGTGCTGCACATGCTCTCTCTGTAGAGTAACTTGGAGTGGCACACAATGTCTGTATAATATATATCGCTGTACACACATAATACAGACATAACTGCCCTTAGTCAATCAGCATATCCTGTATCTGGCCCCAGATCCCTGATCTCCTCAGTTTTTGTCACCTGGACCTAGGGAGCACGGAAGTTCATGGCCCCACTGCCATTGCTGTAGACAGACTTGTTTTCATTAAACATGCTGGAGGACTCCCTGTAGCTGGCCCCATATCCCAGTAACAGTTCAACTTACCTTACCATTAGCCTGAGAATCACCACCTCTTATTGTCCATAGCCATATATATTGTTAGTAAATTAAAGGCAAGATTTTTCAAAGTCTGAGATTAAAGGCAAGAAGCTTGCTGTCACCTTTTTTTCAACAGAAGTTGGGTATTACGCTGTTATTCCAAATTCTGTTCATCTACGGATGTAGCTATGAAATGAACAGCTGCAAGTGTGGCGTGCTTGAGCATCTTGTGGAATTATGATGGAGACTCCACTGATACATGTTTTATTTGCAAGTAAAAATTCAAAGCACTGGGCCACCACTCAGCTGGGCTGACCCACATATGAGGGTTTGTACATGCAGCGTGTTTTACTGATCCCTTTGTAGAAGGTGATGGAGGAGGAGGAGCAGCTCAACTGGGTTAAGCACAGTAGATGGTTTAGATAGGAGCTTCTGGCTACCCTGCTGCTCTTGCAGTTGATTAGCTGTTTTCAGTAATTATGCATTTCCATCAGGGGTGCAATGGTTATCACCTCTGGTAATGAGATTACTCCCATTTCATACAAGTGTAATGTTCTGCTGGTTCCCTTTCGGCACTTTACACGTTTGCTCGATTTGCGCTTTCAACGCTTGCCGAGGTTGCACACCATCTTCTCTCCTATGGACTCATTGAACAATGCAAATGGGTTCCCCAGAATTTGTCAGTCTTGTGGAAGCAACTATAGGCCTGTCAAGGTAGCCTCACAACACATTTAGTAAAGAGCTTGCTTTGCAGTAACCACAGTGAACTAGTTCCAGGTTTTATTTGTTGTTGCTTTTTTCCCAAGTGGCTGCACCAGGCTGTCACAGAATGGGAATTACATGTTTTTCACTTGTGTCTGTAACCCATGACATAGCATCCCAAAAGCATGGATTTGCACCCCGTTCACCACAGTAGGAAAGGCACCATCCTTTCATCACAATATTGAAAAACTTGCAGACTTTGCTTGGATTCCCCAAATACCAAGTACTCATTCCCCAAAGCACTGTTAACAGTCATTATTGCCAATTATAGAACGAGCCAGAGAAGTGGATGCTGATGTTGCATCTGACTTAGACAAATGATTTGTCCATTCTTCTGGTGGAAATGTTTTAAATGGGAAGAAAGAGAGATACCTTAGAAAAGGACAAGTAAGTCATTGAAGAAGGTACAAAATTGTAATGCACACTTCTGGAGCTTAACAAAGAGGAAGGAGTACACAGTGAAACATTATACTGCATGGAGCTGCAGATTCCAGGCATTCCTTTTGATGGAGCCTCTGAAGGAAGTATAGAGGCTGTGTATCCCTTTTGAGGCAGCTTTACAGGTCACAGATCTGGCCTAAACAAAAGTATTTTTTTCTAAACTACTCCTTTCATTTTCCTTCTCCTCATGTCAGGACTCCAGCAGAGTTTTGTAAGCAGTCCAAGGGCCATCCTGGCAGCATCTACCTCCCTGCCTCTGGGGACTGATTCCAGGTCATAGATCAGAGGGAAGGTATACTTCACAGAGTGCCTTGGCGTAAGCACACTTCCTTTCATAGCTTTTTTTTTTTCCTTCTAGAGTGTGGCATGAAAAGGGCAACACTGTAGGCTACCAATCAACCACCTCCTTAAAATAAACCCCATCATCACAGTATCTTTCATGTAGACATCCCAGGGAGTAAGCTGCATGGTGCAAAGAAGGGCATCTGGTTTTCACCCTGTTCTGGAAATCGAGTGAGTACATAAATGTGGGTTTTGCCAAGAAATATAAATGCAAGTGCTTGAGCAGCAGCCTTGGAGTGTGGAGACATCCTTGACTCTCCATGTGGTTCCAGAAATCATGTGACAAGTTCCTTTAATGCTTTTTGCCATTAAAATTGATCCAAGATCCCCAAAGATAAGCTATGAAATTCCCCTTCTGTGTGAAGCTGCCAGATTTCCAAAAAGTAAGAATCCCATCAGGAGACCAGAAAACAATGCTACCTCTATAGAAAACCTCTCCTTATCACTTCCAAAAAAGGTTTTCATCCTGAAGATGATGCTAAAACCAAGTGCTTCCAAGCAATGGCATTTAGGGAAAAAGGACATTAAAAGTGCCTTCTTTAAGAATGGGAGGACCTGAGACTCCCACACCAAGAAGAGGCACAAAGGAGCTGTCAGATGAAGCCTGCCACTCAAGGAAAGAGTCTCCTCCATTCCTTCTTTCCCATGTATCGTTTCTTGCCCATGGCCCTTGTTTTCAACATGTTAAAATGAAACAAGGTGGTGCAGTTGCTTTCTCTGGGCTTTAGAGAGTCAGGCTTTTGGAGGCCAGGCACCAGCTGTGAAGTTAAATTGATAAGATCTACATTTCAACAGACTAAGACATGTAATTCACCCTTGAAAAGTCAGAAGCCTTATTTCTGAGAAACTAATATTTAAGAGAAGATTTGACTATGCTCTTTAATTCAATCTGATCTACTCATTTCTTCTTCTCATTTCTAGCTCATTTCTTCTCTAACTGAGAATAACAGTAATATTAAAAAATCGTTAAAGAATTGAGGTTTTTTCAGCATTGCATGAGGTCACTAAGCTAGGGTCATGTAAGTGCTGTGAAGGCAACACCAGATTTTCATTGAGAGGGTTTGATAAGGGCTTGTATTGTTGCAGAGGGAAACACACTTGGAAAATCTCACTATTGAACTTGTTAGTTCATGTAAAGTAGTAGCTGCAATAATAAGGAAAAAAATCACATCTAATTTCCTGAAAAAGTGTAAAGTGGAGAGAATATATTTTAATAGCAGTTGTATTATTAACTGTTTGAGATTCCAGTGTATTTCAGTGATCTCCAAACACAGCTGTACAGTAAAAGTGCCAGTGCTGGCACAAGCAGCATCTGAGAAAGTTCCCCGTTGTGCCAAGACTGTGACATTGCGTTCTGCTGGAGATCTCTTTGGCTTCGTTTCATGCATACCTAGCAGATTTAGCAGATTGTGAAAATGAATGTTTTCCATTCTCATGGCTGATTTTTGCATGCATCTGTTCACTCATCTAAACCTTAGTTACATGCTGCTATGAGAATGAAAGGGTATAATTTTTTCCTTGGAAATTGGGATTGTTTCATGCACCACAATTTCTGCTTAAGGATCCTGCACAGAAATTGTGAAACACTTGTCTCACTAATGTCTTAGAAAAAAGTATAGCTACAGGGATGCATTTCTCTCTCCTTCTACATGCATCTCTGGGCTTCATGTAGTAGGAATTACTTGCATAAATCAAGAGAAAAGTACTCCCCCTAGAATGGAAAATACCTGTTGGCAGGTACCAGAAGATAAATATTTAAACATGGCATTTGCATATAACATTAATAAACCCACGCTGATTATGTCGCAAATTCTGTATTGTAATTCATGATTCTTGCTTCATATACCAGGTTGCAAGTTACTGTGAGTGCTCCGAGTTTGCCAAATTGTTTGAATATTGTAGCTGTGCTATATTACAGGGCTTACACAGGCATTTATGTGCTGAATGCTCCTCATTTTATTTTTTTGAAAAAATGTAGCCTGGCAATTAGCTCGATACAATGAGCTTGAATAGGGTTATGAAAGAAAATGGATGTATGTGACACTCCAGAATTAACCATGTTTACACTCTCGCTTCTTATAAGTTACATTTCTGGCATGTTATATTTTTATGCTCTAATTTCTCTATGTTAACCATTCTAAATACCCTTTAATATTTTTTTTTCCATAAAGGAGGGATTTAAATGGTTGAACCACATTTTTATGGGATCTAGGCAAAGACAAAGGCTGAGATTCAGATAACTGTCAGCCCACCTAGCCCTTGCAACATTGCTAGTAAATAGCACATGTTTTTCTTCAAAATTATTTGTATTCTGCAGATTTGTGTTGCCTTTGTTGCAGAGATGTACTTCTCTGAGCCTTGTCCCCATGCCACTAAAATTAACATGCACCATCTAAAAGGTAAAGACAAGGATACAAAGGCAAAAAAGCCATGAGTAGGAGCATTGTACCCCACAGTACTCTTAGCACACCTGTTTCTTGTGCATCCAAAGCACCCATTAAACCTTTATATCACTCTTCAGAGACTGTAATTTCTTTTTCCATAGCATAAAGTTTACTGGTTCTTCTCTTTTCTAAGGCACCCTCTTTGCTGAGTAGTCACACAAAAGGAACAGAGCTAAAAAGTGAGTCACATTAGTCATGCTGCGTAAGGTCCAGTGAAGTGAATTTCCAATTATTGCTAATTTATTCAAGGGTAAATTGTTGCACTGCGAGGGGGCGAGCAGTAGGGGTGGGTGCAGAGCCCAGCGGGTGCCTGGTGGGGCACGTCGTGCTCAGGCTGTCATGGTTGCTGCATCTCCCAGGACTGGCTTCAAGCTGCAAGCACACACATGCAGAAGCCCCTCTGCTGTCTCACAGAAGGACAAAGGGAAGATTGGGCTTCGTTGTCTCCTTGCTCCTCTGTGGTCGCTCTGGGCACCCAGATTGCACATGACAGCTGAGCTAGGCCTGAGTGTGGCTGGTCATGGGAACATCAGGTCTGCTTTTGTGGCTGGGTCCTACCAGGGGCTCCTGCGACTGTGGGGTGCTTCCCGCTCATCTGTGTCACCTGAACTGCACATGCCCTCTGGTCTGGGAGTGTTTCATGGAGGAGAAAGAGAGTACCATGACCTAAGGCTGTCACGTAGCAGTACTGCAGGCAACATCCAGGGCCCCAAGAGGGCTCGAGGTGAACCTCCACTGTCGCACATGCTTGGCTGTGCCCAGCCACGGAGACAAATGAGAAAGTGTGGCCGTCGGCAGCTCTGTGCTTTAGCTGGCATGCTGTAGTCCAGGGAGCTTGTTGTGGAACACATCCCTCCTGCCTTGTGCCCAGACATAGTGTTGCTCCTATAGCTTTGTCATCAGCATGGGTTCCAAACCATCGCACACCTGGCACTGCTCAGCTCTCCATTATCTTCTCTCTAGCATCCCTGCTCCAATAGTGACATTTAGGAGAATTGGTATTTCATTTTCAAGACCCTGTCCTGTGTAAGCTAGTACATATGCTGTCCATGTTCTGGCAATGCAGGGCAGGAAATGTCCCCACTCACCTCATAGATCATCTAGTCAATGCTTTTTTATGCAGCTGGAAAGCTCACATGTGTGGTCACCTTAGCTGGGATGATCAGAGCACTGGGTAAAGACACTTTGCAATTATTTGCTACACAGCCTTGTGGTTGAGAACAGCTGGTTTGGTTTTAGTGGCAAGCTGTGTGTTTCTGGATGGGCAAAGTAGCTGCCCATGGGAACCAAGTCCATCTGGGCCCTTCCCCAAGGGCCTCTCTCTCTGCTCTGACTAAAGGGTATTTCCCAGTCGAGCTTGCCAGCTTTCCTCTGCAAAGGAGCTAGCTACTAATTTTCACAAGCTATGTCTTAGTGAATTTTTGAGAACCTTCTAAAAAGCTGAGGATCTTTTCAATGAAGTTTAGACATGCTGCTTTAAAAGTCTCATTTAGCCCGTCCAAATCTCTAAATCCAAGACAATTCAAATATTGTTTCATAGCAATTTTCTCTGCTCAGGGATCATGGTGGTACTTGCAGAGCCAGAAGGGCTGTATTTCCCTTCTTAAACTAGGAAGAAATACAGGGAAACAGGTGGGGTTTGGAACTTTACAGGCTGAAATTAATCCTGCTGTCTCTTGCATTAATTTAAAATTTCCATTTTGTTAAACTCAAAGGAAAATCATGTTTCTTCAAGGAAACAAAATGCCCTTAGACTTTTAGGGCCTTTACTGTTGCTACCCCCTTCATGCTAGGGGATAGCAGTGGTGAGAATGACCAATCTTATTTCTACCAATTCTTATAAAGTCTATGATGCTTTGCAAAACTTTCCTGCACATTTTTAATATGTGTGTGCTAATATTCATGGAATTACAGGTTTGGGCAGAAGGTTGTAAAGTGTTTACATTTGTTAAGATTTTGTTAAATTGGAATGCTGCTGTATTCTCCATTGGTCTGATATTTTACATAATGGAGATGTTTGCTTGCCTTCCCCTTTTTTCTTTTCCATTATAAAATGTATGAGCTGAAAAGCAATTAGAAATGGTGTTTTTCTTTTGGCAACTAAAAACTGTTAATAGTCGGAAAGTTATGTTTGCAGCATAGATTGCTAATAAAATTCGCCTCTTCCTGCCAAAATCAGAGAGTCCAATTTTCAACATCTCTCCAGTCTCTCTCTGCACGAGCCATTCACACCGAACTCGCTGCACTTCTGGCTGTTTTGCTCGTGCACTCTGTCAAAAAATATTTTCTGCATCTCTAATTTCATCAAGATGTGCTTGACTGCGAGTGTCAGCATCACCGAGCAGTAGTGCTTAATTCAAAATTCGCTGCGTCTGTGGCTGCGGCAGCTGAACAACTGAAATATCAGTGAGGAACCAGACCACCGAGGTGCCGCGGTTTGTTGGCGTGTTTGTGCAATTATGTGGGAAACGTCACTCTTGTGTGACTGCCTGTGCTTCTGCAGTGCTCCATTGACCATGTAGCATCCATTTCTAGTATTTACTTCAGCAAAGGGTTATATGTAGAAACTCGGGATGTAATGGTTGTGTGTACCATATTATGGGAAATAAAACATTCTCTCTTTTCTTCTCCCTAATGTCATAGTAACACGTTTTTGAATAGCAGTCTGCAGTGATATTTATCTCATCTGTGCAATTGCCAAGGCATTTCTTACACTGAGATACAGTCAGTGGTGTTCAGGCTTTGGTAGTCCTAAAGTCCTATGTGGGTAGGATGGCAAAGGTAAGAGCAAAGACTTGAAGAAAATATATGGAAAAATGTGGGGTGTCTGCCTGTGTCTTAAATATGGATTGTTTTGGGGAACATCAGTGTTATTTGAAGTGAAGCTTTAACATTCATATGTCCTCACTTTCACTGTTGATTGTGATTTACCTCAGACACAATGGTGATTTTTTCCTGTCCTGGATATTTTACTGTCCTTATTTTATTGCCCTAGGTTTTTGAGCACTGGTACACTGGGAGAGGTAGATGTCCAGGTTATCAAGTGAGGGACATCAAGGCATTGCACTTCTATTCTGAGTTGCCTTTGGATGTGGTATTGTACAGTGAGGGGTCATGTGTTTGGAGCACGCAGCTGCCTGGACCCTCAGAGGTGTGGGGTACATCTGGGCTGATGTGGCCCAACATGGGAAACAGGCCAGTGAACTCAGTTCATATTGTGTGTAAATCTGCTGATTTTCCCCTGAATATATTTAGGAAGAGAATTTGCTTTAGTGGGTGATTGTTTTGAATGATGAGCTGTTCATTACATCTGTTTTCCTTGACTGCTGATGTGAAATAATTGACAGATGAAATGTGAGAGGATAATTTCATGTTTCACAGCAGTGAGTCCATTTTATTTGGTACCCTACTCACATGATTGGGGAAGACTAGTGTCATATGAATCCTTTGCCTAACTGAGTGGTGAATCAGCAGGTCAATGATGAGGTCATACCAAGACCTCCTGAAAAGTTCTTCACTGTTGTTTGGGTTGGATTGGGGTTTGTGTAGGCTTCTGAATAGGTTTCATGATGCAACATGCAGTTTAAGTACTTTCCCCTTGGTTCAGATTTATTCCTGGTTGGCACTGCCAAAGATTACAACTCACTGACAAAAACACGACTTGGTAGCAGCCCCTTTTCTGGCAAGTTTAGCAGAGTCACCAGTGGTTGGTCAGACACAGACAGTGGCCAGTGCTTGCAGTCCAGGGATAAAATCTTTGTCTTGGGGATGAGCAGTACTTGCATGAGCTTGTGTGACACCTTGTTAGGGAAAACAGGGTGCCCAGGCTCTGCCTGCATCAGGCAAGCCTAATACATCATGGGATTTAATCAGAACAGAAGGACCAGACACAAGTGAAACAAAACCTGTGGTAAGTTTTATCCTGGTAGACAGGCCTTAACTGCTTGCTTTGCTTCAGATGCACCTGGCACATAGCAGAGGGCAGCCCTGTGTGCTGTGAAATGAAATGACTGATCCAAACCACAGCAGGAGCTCGTTGTGGAAAGGAGACCTTAGTCGCTAGGAACAGCTCCCCAGAGCAGTCATCAGTGCTCCCAGGCTGCTGCCCAGTACAGGAGCTTGAAAAGCAAGGCAAAAGTGAAAAAATCCCCCTCCTTTCTCCACAGATTGGAAGTTTATGTTGTAATCCTGAAGCTTCATGAGGATCTATAAAATAGTATTTATCTCATGTCTGTCAGTGTCAGTGCTTGACTCTGTAAAGACAACAGCATTTCCTTCTGCTGCCCCCATGACAGAATAGCGTGAGAGAGTCAGAGCATGGCTGCTAACATGAGCACAACATTGGTGACAACATCCTGGCATTCAGAGTGCTAATCCTTTCCGTATTTCTGAGGTGCCTGTCAATAGAGTTTCCTTGATGCACCACTGCTCTGGGAATAGAGCTGATTTCTAACTTACAGAGGGCTCTGCAAAATTGCCACCTCGCATACTCCTAGCACAAGATAAATAATTGCTTTATGTTTCTGCTTCTGTCAGTGGTACTGTTCTTGTGGTTGTTCCCAGTCTCGATGCTTGTTCTCCCTGCCAGCAGGTGCGGGAAGCTCAGCGAGGGTGGTCCAGCTCGGAGCACTCTGCGAGAGGCTGTCCTGTGTTTCTCAATAACAGCTTCTCCAGCCGGCGGATGAGCCCCAGAGGGAGTCCTAGACAGTCCTGTGCTGGGCAGAAGAAGTTGGCAGCGACACAGGGCCTCAAGGATGTAGTTTATAAAGCCGGGAAAAATCCCCTCCTGTGGTGCTGTGCTCTGTGCCAAGGCCATCATCCTTCCAGCCAAGGCGGGCTGGATGGGTCTCCCATAAGAGTCTGTCAACCCCTTTCATTAGGCAGCCAGAGGGTCTGCTGCTGAGTGATGCACGGCACCTCCTTCCACCCCATGCTTGCTTCCTGCCAGCCAGGGGAATGAGAGGCTGGGATTAGACATCAAACTCTGGTTTTTCTGCATGACTGTGCAGGGCATATTGGCATCAGAACCCCCCCACCTTTATTTATTTATTTAAAATAAATCGGTTTTATTTGGTTTTTTTCCCAGCATCAGTGGTTTTGTTCTCATCCCCCCAATACCCTCCTCCAGAGGCATGGGTATGTGGGGGATTGTTCTGGATGTGGTTTTCAGGGTTTTGTCCGTCTCATTACAGCGAATGCATCACCTGCGTGACTCAGTCATTCTTTGGCTGCCTGGGGAGAGAGGCCTTCAAGAGCAGTTGCAACAATAATCCTGTCTCATTACGGCCCATGGCACTGCTGCTGTGAAAGTAGGCAAGCTAGCAGATCTCCTTCTTAGAAAATACCAGTCTAGCCGTGCGGAAAAACTACCTTCTATTACTGGGTAGTCAATGCTATATTGTGGACTTCTGTAGATGGGGTAATTTAAATCACAATAATTAAAATGAAAAAGTGATGCCAGGATAGAGCAATTTCCTTTCTGATACCTATAGTGGAAAAAGGAATTGCAAAAATCTCTGTTGATAACAAAAAAAAAAAAAAAAAATTCAAAATAGATCCTGCAGCCCATGGGAATACTAAATATTTGTACAAAGCAAATCTACAAAATCCTTGTAGTTCTCTGTGTTCGTCTGAAGATCTTTTCCTGTTTTTTTGGGGAATGATTCTCAGACTGTATGCAGTGGTTCCTACTCTAAGTCACTAGCTCAGTTTGCCACTCTTGTGGTCTGCCAGACTTTTCCAAGCCACAGCTCATTCACTGGCATTTCCTTCATGCCACGCTTCTTCTGGTGAACACCCATCCTGCAAGTACAAGAGGTGGAATAGGTTTGTGTAATGGTTTGGGAAATCCTCTTTGTAAGGAAGAACTGTGAACTGTCACTGAAGGCTCTTCCTATGAATCCATCTCTTCCTATAAATCCATCTAGGACCACTGGGAACTGTGGTTCTGTTACAGCCTCTGTCCTGCTACAGCCACCATCATGGGGCAGCATAAAGCTACTTCCCTCTCCCCATCCTGCAGCCATGGCTTCCCTAGAAGCTTTTCCCTTTGCCTGCTTCCAGGCCTGTCCAAGGAGCTCCCTGGAGCTGCATGGGGTCCTCCAAATGGAGGCTTGGAGTTCGTCTCACTCATACTCCCACTGAGTGGCCAGAATGGCACTGCCGTATTTTAGAGAATTCACGGCAGGAACATCCTCCCAAACAGTAGATGTCCTTGCCAAGGAAGGGTAGTCAAGCTTATGTTTTCCATAAGAAAGATGTTTCCTGAATGATTAATTTTTTTTCTCTGATTCTCTGTATTAAAATATTTTTTTAACAGAGAAAATATTTCTTAGCACATGTGACTGTGTATTTTAAATATAATTAAAGGGAAACTAGTCTTTTTTTCTCCCTCTAAAGAGCTGAATTTATACATTTTAATATGAAGATATTCTCAGTAGGGAGCAGGAGCCTATCATTGGCTCCTACTACAGGCAACACAAACTGCAAATCTAAAAGAAAGGGCTGTGGCAGAGAAAGAAGGAAGTGAATTTTAGATGCAGAGGGAGAATACAAGTATTTAGACCATAGCTGTAGCTATAAAGCTAGAGATAAAAGGCCTTTTCCTTTATATTTTCTTTTTATTGTTTTTTATAGTGCAGTACAATACAAACATTACAACCTGGCTGACTCCTGCAGAGATGCCAGGCACTAGCATCGCGTCCAAAAATTAGCTTTATACATATGCTAAATTAAAGATTGGCAGCCGCAGCAGCACAAATCCCATATTGGCAGCAGTTTGCAAATCCCACGTTGGCAGTCTTCTCCACATGAAAGAAGAGAGGAAATACAAAGGGCAAAAAGCCCAAGAGTCTTTCTCTAGCAAATAGCAGCGAGTGGAACACAGAAACTATCTGCAGGGAAAAAATCTCCAGATTACTGGAGATAAAAGAATATAGCTGAATCTGTGATGAGCTCAAACAAGGGCCCATTTACACCTTTCGAAGAAAGAGACATTAGTAAGCAAATGTTATTTTGGTGGGAAGGGTGGGAGTCTGGTGCCAGACAGAGGACAGCACTAGCCCCAGCATGGTGTGGAATCGAGGGGTCTGGGTTCTTCTCCAACACTTATGCGAAGGTTCATTTAAATCTCTTAAATCTGGCTTCTGCTAAGTATATTGGACATAAAGCATGTAGGGTTCTCCTTCACAAATGGTGTGTTCTGATTTATCTGCAGAAAAATATTAATTGCATGTTTTATGAACAAATCAAAATTGCCATTGCTTTTCATTTGTTCATCCAAACATCCATATTTTCATGTTAATTCTGTTTATAGCTGTATTCAGGGTGTGTTTTACAACAACTGTTTTCTCTAACATGTATGGTTGGCAGCAGTTCCTTCTAGGTCTCCTCAGCTGGGATAGATTACTTAGCTCCTTCAACCTGCCCACCTATGTAATTTTGGCTGGCCTTGCTCCCTTCTTAAAAGTTACTGCATCTGATAATTTAACATGAGCAGTAGATCCTTAGAGTGCTTTGACTTGCCTGGGTTTTAGAAGTCATGGATCCTGTTTTCAGGACAGATACCTGAATTTGAACCAGGACATGCAGTAGCAAGTTGCCGAACAAAGATAAAAGAAGAGCCACAAGTTGTGATTTCACCTAATGCTTGAGTGTATCAAAAAATGGGATCCCAAGACAGATGTGCAGAGACATAGAATATGACTTTCACCAGAGCTTTTGGTTTTGTTTAGTCTTTTAGTCCTTATAAGGACTGAAGTATTTTATGAGCTCCAAACTCAGATCTTCAGTCTAGAAGAAGACATGATTTTTTTTCCTTCCCCAGAAAGGACTTTGCAGTGAATCAAGTAGAAGCAGATGACAGAGGTTTAGTTCCTTTTCATTTGCAAGCCATGTGTCAAGTCTCACCACTCTGGTAGCCAGCTCCTTCCCAAACCAGTCAGTCCCAGGCTGGTGCTGCATGATCTTATGCACTGCTGAGTCAGTGGATGGGGCCCCAGGTCAGGTACCTCCCCTGAGCAGGGCAGGGCACATGGCACAGCTTTTGCCAGTGTTGGACATAGGTCTGGTTCACAGCATCCCCTGCCCCGTTGCATTTGGCTTTCCCACCCCCTGCAGTGTGGATCACTGGTCCCCACGTCAGATAGCCTGCCATGGAAACTGTGCCATTTCCCGGATGCTGTTTGATTTTCAGCAGCTCACACAATACAGGAGCATGTGCTGGGAGACAGCAAAGACCCTATGACAGGGATCAGAGCCGTGCTTGAAGTCTCCAACCACCAGTACCATCTCCTGTGCCATCCAGACCATGCATGGAGAGAGCTAGACTGCAGGGGGATCTGGAATTACAGAGCACTCCAGTGTCTGTCCTGCAGGAGGGGAGAGGTAGGAGGTCCAGCAGTAGCACTGTGAGGACTTAGCAGCAACGCAAGAGCTGCAAGATGAGAAGGACCACAATTCATAGCTGATGAATTGCAAAGAAGGAACAAAACCACTGCCATGGCGGCCTGGAGCTGGTGATTGCATAGCCTTCTCTGCTTCACTACCAAACATTCGGGGCTGCAAAGTGAAAGCCAGCAGGGCTGTTGGCCCTCTCTTCCCAGAGGTGATAGACATGAGTTGTCAAAGTAGTCTTCGCTCGCATTGGCTTTCCAGCTGCATCGAGAGATGGGATCTAAAGGCTGGACATGGGATTTGAGGAGGAGAAAGTGTTGTTACTGTATTATTCATTAGCTGACCTCTGCTAGTCATGTTCTGGGCAAAGGCCCTTATGTTTTCCACTGAGGCACTTGCTGAAGCCTGTTTGTGCTCCATGTTCATGGTGGCTTTCTCTGCCAAGTCTGATTTTGCACGTTCACTCTGTGGAGTCTTCTCTCAACTCTGCAGCCCTGGTTTTGTTCCCAGGGTTTCTCTAGAGCCTGTAGGACCAGCTGTGTCCTTGAGTTGTCTGCCTTTGTCTGCGGATGCCAAGATGCTTCAAACAGGAAAAATTATCAAGTGGCACGTTCCAAGCAAATCGAAAAACAGCTCTGTTTCACACAATGAACAGTTAGACTCGTTTTCCTTTCAATAGTGTGGAAATTAACATCAGTCAAAAAGGAACAGAGTATATTAATGGAATAATCCAGTGAGGGACTATTAATCACAAAGGGCCTGCCACTTGTTCCAAGGATCCCTGATCCAGCATAAGTAGAAGGAGAAAGTTATTTTCTTCTTACTCCTGGTAACAGAGAATTTTTGACAGCCTTTGTGAAAGATGAATGCATCAGGACCAGCTTCCAAAATACAAGAGAGTGAGCAGAAAGAGCTTAGGTTGACTTTTTGGTGATAATTCTGACCATTTGAAGACGTCACACAGACCAGAGGATCTGACTTGGATCCATGCTATTCTAGGCTGATGAATGAGCATCTTGACTCATACCAAGCATATCCTTATTTTGTGATTGCATACTGTGCTTGCAGTACATTAAACTACAAGAGAAGAGTTCTGGGCAGGTTTGTCTGGAAGAGCTTGCTGTGCTGGGAATCTCTTTCATTATCTCAAGTTCAAGTTTGATTTTTATAATTCCTGATGCATTAGATGAAGTTCAGAGTAAGATCTGTAATTATGTATAGGCTTTGCTGTGTAAAATTCCTGGCTCTCACAAAATCAATGTCATGTCATTCATAGCCATTAATCCTAGTGAGAGCAAGCCCATAAAAAGAAAGTCCTTATGCCACAGAAAGTTTGGGTCCTGTGTCAGGGCCAGGGCTGTTTGGGATATGCAGGACTGAGGCAGCCGTATAGGTATGTATATGTGTGTGAGAGAGAATGGGGCTGTAAAAAGTTACCCTTCTGGCCAGTACTTCTCAGCATGCCCAGAAAAAAAACATGAAACAAAGACCCTCCAAACATTGCTTTCACACCAAGGCACATAGAAATCAAGACAATTTCTGGCTATCTTTGGAAAACAAATCCTCAAAGAGGTTCCCTCTAGTCACCTCATCTCCATCTATGGTGTGGTCATTAACATCTTATGAAAAGAACTGAGTTGTCCTTAATCAAAGGCTGATGGCTTCTCCAGGGAACCTCCTGCTGCATTTACAGTTGTCTATGTCCTTCTTCGGATACAGGCAAGTTTCTTGTACAGCTGACCTTGAATATCTCTCATTGCCCTTGACCTTGTCATACGTTTAGCTCAAAGCTTTCCCTTGACTGCCTACTGCTCCAGTGCCCTAAAGTATCCATGGGACATGTGCATGGCTATGTCCTGAGCTCCCCCTGGTTGCCCCTGCATGGCTGCTGCCTTCGCAACCCCAGTGCATTCAGTGCCAGGATGGAATCCTGGTGTTTATTCTCACCAGCAGAGACCTGACACTGGTGATTGACAGCACTCTGCTACTGCTTGGTGTGGTCTTGAGAGCAGTTCAGTCAGTTCAGATGTTCTGTAGTGGAAAAAAAAGCATCAAAGTTAAGAAACTCTCCTCATGAATTATCATGGCCCTGCACATAAGGGAGGGTAACCACATCCAAGGGACAACCAGGTGGCTTTGGAGGGGAGGGAATGAAAAGGGAATAAGAAGGAATCCATGAGAAATCCATGGTTAGTTGCGGGAAGTCATTTTTGTCCACATCCACAGCCTCTGATCTGGGCCAAAGTTACCCTTTTAGAAATTTTGAACAGCCTTCACCTGGGAGAGGGACCTTATGTTGCATCAATGCTTCACATCATGTGGTCAAAATTCTTTTTAAATATTGGATTAGGTGTTTTAATCATTAGGCACACTTCCCAGCTGAGGACAGCTTTGGTTTTTGTAACATCTTCACAGTACTTATCCAAAATGCTAGTGATGCTTCTCTTTTATTATGTTCAAGAATTTAACCACTTTTAGTGAAGTGTTCACATGCTTAAATTATTTATACATCTCTTGCATCTTGATTATAGTTAAACCAAACAATATATATTCATCTCCTTTAAATTCTTTTTTTTGCTTTGCTCCTTCTTGCTTCCGTAGAAACTTATTTCTATTCATATGGTCTTTCTGATGACAAAGTGACCAGAATTAGAAGAAAAACTGTCAGTGCTGTTGTTGCTGAGCTGTGCAGAGATGGAGGTGACATGATACAGCTCCATTACCCTTTTTTTGTTTACTGCACAGTCATATAGCACATCCCTCTCTCATTCTCATCTCTCGTTAGCCACACTGCCACTTTGGCTTTCTTTCTCACTCAAGCTCTGTGCCTTGGAATTTTTTTTATCCTTATCTCTTTTTTATTTTATTCTCATCCTCTTGAACTCCTTTTGATTTTATTTCATGTTACAGCCCCTAGAAATTTTTATTAGGGTGATGTTCATATTTTCTCCAAGACCATCAACATAGATGCAAATTAGGAAAAAATCCATCAGGAGTACCCTGGACACTTTTCTTAACTCAATCCGATTATTTTACTGTTTATTTCAGCTTATGATCTGCTTAACAATCTTTTCCAGCAATGCGTCTTTTTCCCCTTGAACACTGAGCGCTCAGATCTCAGTGGTAAAATATGTAAATTGCACTGAATATGTGAGAAAGTCTTGAACAGTAAAATGCTGCTGCAATGCATAATTGTTTGAATTGTCCTCCTGACTCCGCTGTGTTATTTTCCTTCTATTATATCACAATGGCATGAGCACATATATCAAAAAGCTGAAATGTGTAGGAATCATGACCGTCTACTCCTCCCCCATGTCCTGTCAGTTTCTTCATCCCAGATTAGTGTCTGTTGGCTTGGGAAGTAAAGAGGGAGCAGATGGACCACAAAATGAGATTCTGTAACCTTCTTACCCAATAGATCTGCTTTCTGCATGTATTCAGACATATTTACTTACTGTAGTGACAATTATCAGTTTTTTTTTCTTTTAAGAAAACCAAACAACTTCAGCTCAGTATGAAAGAGCAAACTAAATTGTCTTCTGGCACTGTTACCGTCCATATAATTTCAAATCAATTAGGAGAAATGTGGCTGGATTCCTAACTGCACAGTACCTGAATATAGCCATTGAATTCGTAGACATGCTTAGGTATGAGGGGACAGACACAATATGTACATTTTCTGGACTCTTAGGTAACTTTTTATTGTTCATAACACAGGTCAGAAGAGCACAGTTGTTTATTTCCTGGTATACTTTGTTTTAATATATTATTTGGACAACCAGATGAAGCATCTTTTTATTTGTGAATGGAGGGAGTTGGATACAAATGTAACCAAATAATAACAACTAAAAAGCTTCGAAACCATTCTGTGATGCTATGAAAATGTATCAAGTAAAGAATTCCATTTATTCAGAAACTTGTGTGTTTCCTGTGCCTCATTCAAGGTGCACTAGACATATTTTAAATGAGAGGAAATAAATAAATGTTTGGTTAGGGTGCAGCTGTGAATGGAAGCCGCCCTCAACCATGCAGCATGTCAGTTTAACCATACCTTGAGCTCAAATCCACTGCTAGTAATAGCAGCAGAGATCTCTACCTCAGCCTTCTATATTATTAAACACTGTGTAGCAAAAAAAAGATGCATAGGAGACGCCAGCCCGGAAAAAACTGAGGTGAGATTCAGCTTGCCTGTTGTACCTCTCTAGGAAGAAGGTGCTTCAGCTGAGGGAACTGGGTACCTCCAAAGAACAAATAATCTCAATGCCTCAGGCAGCCACTCTAGACAATAAATCTCATTCCAGTTATACTGATCTCTGTAACAAAACCTCTAGAAAAAACCTTAGAGCAGTCACCAAACTTTTAGATGACTCAGGCTGGATGCAAGGAGTCCAAGTATGTTGTGACGACGCATTTGGCCAACTACAATGCGACAAGCTCCTGTAATGGAAAAAGTGCCTTCACTCTCATGCTGAGCGAATGGGACTTGTCCAACAAGTATATGGCACACATATGGCCCTGCACTGGAAGCACTGGGTATCTTCTTTAGCAGGAAAAAGGAACATGTTAAACCTAGTGATTAGGACCCAGAGTTGTAGGAGATTTAGGAACTAGGGAAAATAAAATCAAGAGGTAGAGACTCTGAGTGCAAGAATTGCCTGGCTGCCTTATATGCACAAGTGCATTGCCAAGAGCTGCAGGTGTTCAATCAGACTGCTTTTATTTGAGGTGCCTAACGTGGATTTTGAAACCACCATGTAGGCAACCCGGCTTGAAAATTGACCTTAATTTCTTCTAATTGCATGTCTTATTCTTCATTATTTTTCTTGTTAGAGACAGAATTTTGAAAGGCGATTCACTAGTGCAGCTATTTTTGAATCATCGCTGCCTCTCTTACTTTGTGTTATTTAATGGGTTCCAGTGGCCATATGCTGCAGAGAATCCTGGAACAAAGTGAGTAAACTGGGAGGCATTGCTCAGAAGGATAAATTTCACAGTTGGAAACACACTTAATACTAAGCCTTCTAACCAGTTTTTCCAGAAATCGCAAGCTTGATTGCCATGATATCTGAACATGGCATTAGCTACTCTAATGAGGAAAATAATTGATATGCTATGGAAATTAGGTCTAATTAGATCTTGTTAAGATAAATATCTCCGTTCAGCTGAAAACTTGAAGAAATACATTTTGCAGTATTCCAGATTATAAATATGACCCTTGTTCTTCACCTCCCTCTGTGTCTTGGGTTACTACTGGTAGAAATGGATGTGAAAAGCCTCCTTATCACAATCACTACATTCTATACCCACTCGACATGGAATAAGTGACAAAGATGCTGGATAGTTTAAACTTTACATAGCTTAAAACCCATTTATTTTTTACATCAGCTTTAGACAAAGAGCCAAATTTCAGAACTGTGCAACAAAATGTGTCCTGCCTATTCATTTTCTTATATTAAACAAATATATTAATGATTTTAAATTTTCAGATCCACGGCAAATAATATTCTTCAGTGCTCTTTACCACTGTTTTCAGTGACTTTAGAGTAACATGCATGCCAAATTATATCAATACCATCTTAATGGAAGACAAATATTGAATGCAACCTATAACAAAATCAAAGTTCCTTTTAAATTTAAAAGGAAAAACAAGAAAGAAAGTCAAAAAATGTATGAGGTGGGCCATCCAAAAGCAGCTAAATTTCTTTAATATTTAGACCAAACAGATGACTGATACCTCCATGTATACTTTGTAAGGTACTGCCAAACAATGGGCCAAACTCATCTTCCCTCTCCCCAGGCGTTGCCATGGGACTCAGATCAGGATGAAGCCTTGTTGGCAGCTGTTTTGTTTTCTTATATCTTGCAAAAAACACAAATCCAAAATATTTACTGTCCCAATGGGCTTGAGTTTCCATCTTGCACACTGACACTTCTTCTGCAGAGCAAAAGAGATGGGAATCAGTGTTCTGCAATAATTTTTGTTTGATGTGTTTTCATTGTCACAGAATAAGCTATTTAAAGTGAACCCTTTAAAAGTTTATCTTCAGATATTATGTTTTCAGATCCCCTGAGCTAATGACATACAAGCCCTAGAACAACTTACCCTGTAACATCACAGGCCATTTTAAAAAGATAATGTGTCAAGGAGCCAATTTCCCTTATTTGATGCAATTCCTTTGCCATCAGCCAGGCAGAGCTGGCAGCTTTAGACAGCTGTTTCTGTTCCCTGCAGTCACCAGCCTGTCTTCTGGGGACCAGGATGTGCTGGGGGGTGACTTTGGGGAGTAGGATGTGCTGGGGGGTGACTCTGCAGAGCCCCAAGGACACCGCCTTGGTTCACCAGTGCCACTGGGAGCCAAAGGCATGAGGAAAGCACAGTGGACCAGTCTGGGCTGGGGCTATTTGTCCATGAGAACCACCACTCCAGGAGGCAGATCCACCAAGTGGTCCCTGCAATGATGAGGGTCTGATGGCAAAAAGCACAATGGCTTTCTCCAGGCAAATCCATTCCCTCTGAAAAACAAGCAAACAAAAATCCATCTGTATGTCCTGTTCGTGGCAAGTCTTGAGCCAGGGGAAAGGGGAATTATCTGATGTTTGCAGTCATGGTTCCTGACAACTTTCCAGTGTCTCTGTGTGTTGACAAATACATACCCCTGGCCATTGACCTTTTTTCTTATGAGTGTGGGGGAAACTAGCTCGAAGGGCAGCTACTGTGTAATTTCCCTGGATGAAGGAGAATAATGAGTGAGTAAAACAAGATGACTCTTCCTATGACCTTTAAATATTAATAAATTAAATATCTATTTGCATTACTCATTTTCTATTATTAATATATTTCTCTTCTGTTATTCTTAGTCTGATCATTACCATCAGAAGATTCTGCATCTTCCATTTCAGAAAATGCTTGCAAGAATTGAGAAGATTCCCAAAGATTCCGTCCATGTATATACGTACATACACAGTCACTGGATGAGGTACCATGCAGACCAACATCAGATGTATGCAGATTTCTTCTGTGGAAGTCTATAGCAATGATTTCACTATTTAAGTCGCACAGCACCAAGGCAGCAGTTGGGTTTTTAAAAAAAAAAATCTATTTACTCTTTTTGTGACAAACCTAATGATTGCAGAAATGAGAAATCAGCCTGCAAACAGTCCAAATTTAAATAAAATCACCCCCACACTAGACTATAACAGTGGCAGATGGACAGAAGAAGAAAGTGTATATAGTCATATTTTTTGCCATTATAGTATAGACCCTTTCAGATTGCAGGAAGCTACTTGCCATCTGCAAATCTGAGTCGTTCCTTTACTGCTGAGGCACTGACTCAAAAATCATGATTTGTGAAGTTTGAGTTAAAGTATTAAGCAGCTTATCTCTCATTTTAAAGGCATACTGATCTCCTGATTTTACTTCAAACACATGGGAAAAGCATCCTGAAAATTTCCCTCAGTGTTCTTAAGACAAAACCCAAAGCCACTGCCTCACGCTTAGGTATGTGGTGAGGTAATGGGTTCTGCACATGAATAGCTTTTTGTCAAATAGTCTCTTATTGCTGTTGTTCTCTGGCTTTTGTTTGGTTTACTCTTTGAGGAAGTGATTTGCTCTATGCCTGTAGGATATGGAGATCACACTGGGCACCTTCCTTACAGCAGCACACGTACTGACAGCAGCAATGAGCATTTGGTTTTAATACTGACCCTCTGAAGAGAGAAGAATACGATCACTGCATAAATGTCATTGATTTTTTAGGGCCAGATCTTCATTTAAATGGCTGCTGATTTAGTGGGAGTGTCAATTTAATACAGATTTGCAAACAAAATCTGGGCACATTTTAAAAACCTCTCAGTGTGTCTACACACCTCTGCTTTCCACGGTTTTATCCGACCGTAAGTTTGCAAAGGACGTGACCATCACAGAGATCAGACAAACATAAACAATTTGCAGCCTACCAGGGTTTCTGATGCTTTCACACTATGGGCAGGGACTTACTTCATCTAAGGGTCAGGACTCTTACACAGGTTTAACTTACCAGTAACTAAAAAATCGCCTCTAGGTATGAAAGCCTATTTTGAACTTGTTTAAAAAGAGGAGGATGCAATTAAATTCTGGCAATTCCCTTTCAAGAGGTGCTGCAGTATGCTTTGCATTGCAGTATTTCTAATTTTCACCAGGTCAGGGTTGAGCTCTGTGAGGCAAAAAAAGAAAAGGTTTATTTTGCTAATCATATGCGCGAAAGCCATGTACAAAATAAAATACTAAATACAGTAATTACAGTAATTTTTGTTACAATATTTTTATACAATATCTGGCTTTGAAAACTCTACTAGAAGCAAAAGAAAAACAAACTGTAATGTAAAAACTGAAATCAGAGGCCACTAATAACACTAAAGGGAGCCCAGAAGCCAAATTAATGTTTCTACAAAGAAATACTTTTCTACACCAGGCAAATTCCTTGTAAGACCTTTACCTGGGCCTTTATAGACAGGATTCAGATTTCATTTTGAAGTATGTTTTTTACAAACTGTTTAGTGTTCATATGTCATTACCACTGTTGGGCCAGATTGCACCTGGCATCGATATAAACAAAGCTTTGGCAAGAATTCTTTCCTTTGGGATGGAGACATCTGATTTTCAAGCTGAAAACATGTCAGTGTTGCAAGACACTCCAAATAGCCTGTTTTACCAGTGCAGTAAATTAACCCGCCTGGTGTAGTGTTAAATGCTTTACAAACATTGACTGAAGGTGAGGGAGAGAAACAGCAAAAAACAAACAAAAACATTTCAATAACTTGTTTGACTACGAGCAGTGAAAAAAGTACAAGCAAAGCTTGAAGGGGGTGGGGGGGGATGCCTAGGAGACAGGACAGCAGAAAAACAAATTTTCAGAATTCTGTCCTATATTTAACCCAGAGATTGTGTGCCATGGTGTGGGAAGACAAGGAAGGAGCACAACAAGTTATTTAGATGATAGAAAAAGCATCTTCATTTGAAAAGCAGATCAGGATAATGGCAAGCAGTGACTTTAAGTCATCATTGCCTTGTCTAGAGGAGGAAGGCTTTTTGAAAGCTATTGCATGAAAGAGGTTCACCTTTAATGCCACAAAACACTGGTGGACAAAGACTACGTAGGCAAAACAGAGGATAAAATATTAGGCTATCCCCCTTGCTTCCTCATTGTTCAGGATGAAAAAGCTGAGCTGAACTTCTGGGCACACAGAATTGGCTGCGTGAAAGCTCTCATCGCTAGATTGTGCATTTGTGCTAAGCTTGAATGGTCTAGAGGACAATGGGGTTCATCCTGCCTGTGGCTCTGCAGTGATTCTGCAATATAGATGTGAAACAAGAATAGCTGAAAAGTAGGTCCACATGCGTATGGAGTCGAACAACGGCCTGTCCTGAGAAACACAGGCAGAAGTAGTATTCTTAAATATATAGATTTATATAGCTGTTAGACTGAAGCCATTTTGCTATTCATCTTGCTATTTTAATTGTCCTAATGGCTGTCTATTTACAAATATGCATGTAACTGGGCTAGAATAATTAATTAATATTCATAGGCATTCATAAGCACAGTTTATGTTAGGGCAGATGTTAATTTCCAAGAGGATTATATTTCTATTAAGTGTAAATTTATATTAGTAAGATCCAGCATGATTGATTCTTGCTTGGCCAGCAATAGAGGACTTAGCATCCATACTGGCAGAGATTATATCTGGTCAACAGGAAAGGAAAACTGGCCAAGAAACTGCCAACACAGAATCTGAAGCTGTGAAACCTGGTCAAGAAGAAATAAAGCCAAATAAGCAACAGATGAAAAATTATCTTAAACCAAAGATCAAATCACTCAGTTGGAAATGAGAATTGTATTGGAAAAGGTGGTGCTTAGAGCATGAAGGGACATGAGAATTTTAAAAACAATAATATTAATAAATAAAATGGAGTGCTGAATACTAGTTTTGGGTTTTTTATGTGGACCTTAAGACTTTCCAAAAATAAAAAATAAGTAGGCAGTTTTAATTTGCTCAAAGATGTCTGACAAATAGCAGAGAGGATTTCTAAACTTTGCAAATCATTTGGAAGAGAATGCCAGAGGTCTCAGTACACAAGAGCCATGGATATACTGGAGAGATCTCAGAAATGGGCTCCAAAAATGTTGAAGGAACTGGAGTATCTCTCCTCTGAGGAGAGATGCAGAGAGCTGGCACTGTTCAGCTCAGGGGAATCCCATCAATGCATATAAACACCTGCAGGGAGGGTGCAAAGAGGGCAGAGCCAGGCTCTGCTCGGTGCTGCCCAGTGACAGGACTGGAGGCAACGAGCACAACCTGAAACATGGGAGGATCCCTCTGAACATCAGAACACTTTTTCACTGTGTTGGTGACTGACCACTGACAGGTTTCCCCGTGAGTCTCCATCCCTGGAGATATTTAAATGCTATAAGGACACGGTCCCAGGAGAGCACCTCTGGGTACTTTAGCAGGGGCATTGGACAAATGACCCTCTCAGAGGTCCCTTCCAACCTCAGCAATCCTGTGATTCTTTGACTTCATCTGAAGCCCAGTGGGGAAGGTGATAGATCAAATGAAGAACCAGGAAAGAAAGAGGCTTTAGTAAGATACAAACTTTACAATAGTTTTCTTGTACTGTTGTACCTGGTACAGCACCCTCAGATATCGAGTGGTCTAGTGGGTTCAAGAAGGATTTGTTCCTGCACCTGTGCTGCAGAGACTGCCTCTAAAGAGAAGACTTCCTAAGAAGTGTATCGATTGCTTGCCAAATCAAAGAGTGGGGAGAGAAATAGGTAGGGAACTTGCCAACAGATAAAGCCAAAGAGCATTAATGTCACTGCATGATTTGTCCACAGAAAATAAGATCTCTAGATGTAGAGTAACTGCTAGGACCACTTTGGACTGTGTTGGCTATGGTCCCATTGTAAGCAAAAGCGGACTCTTTAACCAGGAAAGGACACGAATGACCTTCTGTATCCAGCAGCATAACCACACACCAGCACAAGCACTGCAAACACACTGGCAGGGACAGTCCCTCAGTGCCCAGCTGGAATGAGAAAATGCAGCCAGGGAGCTTCTGGAGGTTGCAGGGGTAGCTGCCAAACAGACACGATGCTTGGTGGCAGGCTGGCAGCATAGGGAGAAGCCACTGCCAAGAAAAGTGAAGGGAATATCACCCGAGTCCCCCCATGGTTAACCTGCACCTGATGCAGGTGATGGGAGTGGGGATTCTGGCTGGAGAAAATGTCTCTGAGCACTTTGGGGGGAAAACTACCTTCTGTTCTCAATACAAAACACATTATTGCTGGGGCGATCAAAAAATATAAACAGGCTTAGCTAGTAAAGCAGAACAGATTCCCAAGAAAGAGATTTTTTAGGTAAGTAAAACATATTTTCACTAATCTCTTTTGGCAGTCCTTCATTTAGATGAAGAAGGAGAGTCATATCAAGTAAAAGGACAAAAAAAATTGCTAAATACATACTTTGTTCAGACAGTTATACAACAATAAAGCAAGTTGGGCAGAAATATAAGAGGAAAAGAAAGTGAGAAAACAAGGCAGTTTAATGGGTGTCAAACTTGTAAACACTGAATTCTATTTTATCACCGTGGGTTTAAAATTATTATAATATAAACAAAGCAGCAGTACTGTATTAATGCAGTCATATTGCTGTAAAATCCTGATTGTCGATGAATTTTATTCACACAGGAGAATAAATTATATCGCTAGTAGCATTTTAGCAAATAGTTTCATGCCAGAGCTTTGCATCAGCTTGTTATTGGTATCAACTAAATCTGAAGTAGTTAAATCAGTACAAAGTCCAGGCTGACCCCAGAATTTATTGTATGTTTTTAGAAATGGTCCAAAGCTGAACCCATCTTCTTATTAGTCTTTTACTTACACTGCATTTGGCAGAGTCATTGTCCAGAAAGAGAGTGAAAATACCTGATAAGCCATGTGTAAAGAATTTGAACTCAGATCTGGACAGTGTACTTGAAGTGAATGAAATTCATGTCAGATTTGGACAGATGCAAGAGAAGGTAACAAGAGCACAGGTGAAGGAACCCTGCATATTCAGGCCTGGAAAAATGTTATGAAGGGAACGACATAAATGAAGACAGAAATTGTGTTAGTCAAGTAATCAATGATTTAGCAAGGTGCTCTGCTTCCAGGTGCCGCTGTTGGTTATGCTGAGGTAATTTAATGGGGAAATATATATGGATGCAAGAACGAGGGTTTGTAGTGAGGGTTGTTAAGGGATGTAGGCATTTGCTTGAATCCTACCTACTACTCTCCCCATTGGCTCAAACTAGGTGAAATAGTGAATGCTTAGCTGGGTGGGCTCTGGTGGAAAGGAAAACAAAAGCAGCTCAAAAAGTTCCTTTTTCCCTGCTGTCCTTCCTAGCTGCTTATTGTCGTCCTTTGACATGCCCTTGCTTGCAGTGGTGCAATTGTTTGTTTGGCCAGGCTGCAAAAAGGACTGATTAAATGGACTGGGGTAAAAAACAAAATCCTACTCTCCTATAAGGAAAAAGCTGAGTTTCTCAAATGGGATTGTTTCAGTGATCCCCTTTGCATCTTGGCTCAAGAAACAGTTGATTGGAAATGCTTGCATAAAGAGAAAGTGGGGCATGGAATGGGAATAAGTGGAAGAGGGCAGGAACTGCTTAGGTCTTGCATAAATAATCATATATTGGTTTATTTTACTGTTTTATGGGGAAATACGCACCAACTTTACTTTCGACTTCATAGATATTCCAGAAGCCCTGAGGAGCACCTTCTCAGTCAGCCTAGCATTTAAAAGTAATTTATTTCATCAGGAAAGTAAGCTGAAGAAAAGCTATGGGGAAAAAATGTCACAAGTTCCTGATTTCCACTGCAATCAGGAATATCTAAATGAGGAACTAAATCAGGTTTTCAAGAATACCAGTAAATAATTCTCTCCATATGTATAAAGATGGATATTGTTTTGTACCAGTACAATACATCTATCAGTGATGTACCAATACCACCCTACAACTGTAGGATTGACACAGGTGAGATCTGGCCTGGAAAATGACCACATTCTCAGGTCTCACTTTCAAACAGGAGAAAAATCTCAGTTCCTTTAGCACCAATCACAGATCTAGGCAGGTGAAAATTCATATTGTCAGGTTTTGTTTAGACCACAGAACACAAGTGAATTCATTTCTAAAAGGTTCCTACTCCTTGCCATGAATACATGAGTCATGGAGTTTATTTTTAATAATTTTATTTTGCATCAGGGATCAGTCTCTGCCTCAGCTAGTCACTGCCAATGCGGGGACACATGGGACATGGCATTCTGGTGCTGTTTCCCCTCTCCCACTCCTGGGGTGTGGGGGTGGAAAGAAGGGAGAGCAGCTGCTTTTGTACTGCTGCCCATCCCTCAGGGACTCTGCCAGAAGGTGCAATGGGCTTTGCCTCATCATATGGAGCATCTGAGAAAATGTTGCCTGCAGGACATGCTAAAACCTGCATTTGGGGTGAAGTGGGATTGTTGGGCTCCTTGAGTCACCCTAGTCACCCATCCACGTGGGATTTCTATTGAAAGGAAGCCCTTCTTCTGGTAGAGAAAGAAGAAGGATTTCTGGCAAAATCCAGCTTAATAAGGTGGGTCTTTATTAAGGTGAGCACTGGCTGAGAAATACAAGCATAAACCAAGTGTGTTTTGCAGGGAGGCAAGAGTTGTGTCAATTTAGTGCAAAGCTTGTTAGATCAAAGTTTCCCATGTTCAACATCTCCTCACATTATTCTCCCATGGAAGTAATTACTTCAATTACAGGCTACTTCTACAATGCTAAATGGATGTGATCCAAGGAGAGATCCCTGCTGCCCTCACCGTGTGGCAGAGGAGCTTGTGCCCACATGGCATAGGGGCACATCTCTAGAAAAGATTAAGTGCAGTTATGGATTAGTAGCACATGAGTGCCCTGTGTCTTAGATTTGTAGTTTGGTTGGGGTTTGGGTGGTTTTCCTTGATTTCCAGCTTATGAACAGGGTGGCATACCACCACGAGGTTTTTAAACTTCAGCTGAGGATGTGTTGTACACCCTGGGGCATGGCAAGATGGCTCATGTGAGTGTTTGAGTGGACACAGGCTTTGCTGGAGCAGCGTGGGGGCAGCTGAACTTGGTGCAGTCCTGCCCAAACCACTCTTTGGGCATGATGCCTGGAGAGATCTATCTCTGAAACCACACCTGTGTGGTGGTTTGGAGGAAATAGATGATTCAGTCCCTCAAAGGAGAGTCTGGATGTATGTGAACAGTTGTGCCTTGTTGGCACAAGACCTTGTGGGCACCAGCTGGGACCCAAGACCTTCAGGGGAAGCTGGGTGCTGAATTAATCCAGTGGTATAGATTTTCTCTAAGAATTGGTACATGGAAATTGATATAAATGGCATGATCTCACAAGGGTATATACAGTACTACGTGAGGTAATTTCTACTTTTAAAAAATGCCTGTGGGATGAGAAGGTTTCAGAAGTCCTCTTCTAGATGGCTCAAGAACCCATCTGGTGGGAGGACTTCCTGGGAGTGCCTTGCCCAGCATAAGACAACTGAGTGACCAGTTTTGGTCTTGAATCCCCACTGCATGGAAATACACACATCTACAAGGTGACACTACTTAACTTTAAAATGTAAGTTGAAAATGAAGAGTCGAGAGCTTTTTTGTACCATTACAGTTTTACTGTGAACATGAGTGGTAAACACGTGGACTTAGGGCATTCTGTGGGGCTTTGATCACATTACAGAATATTAATTTGCTAATTCACCAATGCAGATAAGGCACTCTATGAAAACTGAGATAAGAGCTGTTAATCAGTGTTTGCACAACACCAGAAACACAACAGTTGTTTCAAGTTTTCTCTTTGAAACATCTAGTTTTATTAAGACTGTAGGTAGACTGGGAAAAGTTTATTCCAGAAAAGAGGAAGGATAAAAGATGCCGTGGCACACCTAACTTGATTTTTCCTAATGCCTTCCTCGTTCCTAGGGGCTATTAAGCAGCTTGGGGCAGACACTGCTTCCTCCCATAAAAGCAGACATAAAGTTCTGACCAGTTGGGTTTTTTCAGAAAACCTCTGTTTACCTCTCTTGGCTTTAAGTATTTTTTTTCAACTGATTTATTAAGGAATTGAGGCAATAATTTACCAGCCTTTAAAACATTTGATCCATATCTCACTTAGAATCCTCACACCTGAAATGAGCTGCTGAACAGGGATTGATAGTTTACTAAAACAGATGTACTTTTGACAGACAGGAGTGTATTTCATTATCAGCATTAACAAAAAGATGCACTTGTAAAAATAAAATATGGATGTCTAAATGTACACATTTTCCATAGTTATCTATTACATACTGCCAAGTAAATACATCTTAAACTGTAATATTTTTAAATAAAAAATTATCATACAGTTAAGTTCTGATGAAAGAAAAGTATTCCCCTTTTTTTAACTGATATATTAGATTGCATATTTTGTGGCCTTATGTCATCACACAGAGGCTCATTTGGACGGTTCAGGAAGACTAATTAACACTAATGCTTCTAAAGAATTTTCATTTGTGTTGCTAATCTGTCACAAAACCAAAAGTATCTTCAGAAAGCCAGGGAAAAAGTAAAGAGACTACTTCTTGCAGCCAGCTTAAATTAGTGTTAGCTTGATTTGTGTTAATTGAAAGGTTGTTTACATCTCTTTTGTAAGTGTTTATAAAAGTTGGCAGGCAGAAGAATAGCTGCATACCTACATGAACAAAACTTTCATTTATTTAAGCTGCTGTATATATTACTATCATTAAAAACCTCTTGAAACGTTTCTGTACACAGAGTCTTAAGGCCTGTCTCTGTGTTTATGTACACATGGACACACACACACACACACATGCCGTGCTGTATTATTTTTGTTACTGAGACATTTACACTCAGTCCTCGTATTATGCGAATATTTCTATGTGCCAGTTCATTCTTGCAGCCTATTGGCCTCTGTTTAAATTTCTCCAAGATATGTGCAAGTCAGAAAAATACCTTGATGACCACTTGTGAAAATGTCTTGCTGTTGCACTCGTATACATGCCCTTGGACGGTAAGGATCAGCAGAAATTTAGTACTTATGTAACTGAGCACCCCTGAAACTTATTGAGGTTTGTGAGCCCTGGGTCCTGGGTGGCCAGCTGGGACAACCTCAGGCTCTTGTTCCCTGGTTCTCCACATTCACAGCATCTCAGGACAGGCCACCTAACCTCCATATGTGGAAACCACCCAGTTCTGATGATGGATAGACCCCCACCTAATATCTTCAGGATCCACATTGTCCACACTGGTAGAGGGAGGGAGAGGTTTGCTAGGCTTACATGGCAGCAAGCACTCCTAGCTATTCCTAGACAGCTTTTAGAGATCTTGTCTTTTAAAAATACAGCATAGATATTGTTGATAAGAGCACTGATGTGTTCCCAGACCTTAAATGAAACTTCTAGAGAAATGGGCAAAGAAATTTGGTTTCCTCAGCAGAGCATGATTAAATTGCTGCTTAGTTCACAATGCTGACTACTGACGTTTGCATCATTTTAGTGTTACTAGACATGTACTGCATGTAAGGACAATTAGCAGAGCAGAGAGAAAAGCTGCAGATGCTATAAGTGCACAGAGTTAGATGACTCATTATGATGTCATGAAGAATCTTTTTCAGACAAGTGAAAATGTTGGTATTAAACAAAAAAATAAAAAATCAAATAATTATTAAAGAAATAATATGAAGATTTCAGGAAAAACTAGCAGAAAAATCAGTGTCTTGCAGTACTCTAAAACGTGTGTTTGCCAGAACTACAGAGGAGAGACACCAACATACGTGATGGAGACTCAGTTCTCCCTCTTCCTCCCCACTCCTGTTCCTTCTTTATTTTAGGATTGGTTACATGATGGGTTTGGTGTGTTCCATGTTGAACCAAAAGAAAATGTGTTTTAAAATTTCTTAAACCTTTAAAAATTCATTAACTGATTATCTGCTCAGAGGTAACCATGAGAAAATATTTAATAACCACTTCCAGGAGGCTTTGTGCATATTTTACAGCTGTTTTTCAGTCTAACAAGACTAACTAGAGATACGTACTTGCTATTTCAAAGATTATTCTCACAAGTACCTGATGTGTGTAAGGTAGAAAGCAAGTCTCCTGAGAAAAGCACCTCCTGGTTTCAGAAGCACTCTGCTCCAGGTTTACGGTTCTCTTTGTTTCCTTAAAAACAAATGTAATTTGTCTTTTCTCTTGCCAATTCTATTTGTGAATTTGAAACTAAATGGCATTTGTATGCCATCATTCTGTATGGCATCACTTCATTGATGGAGAATTATGCATGCAGAAAATGTTGGACTTTTCCCCTGCAGAAACTCTGTTCTGCACAAAAGCTACTATAGGTATATAATGTATATGTGCACTTCTGCAAAATCTTATTTGAGAGGTGCATTTGTATGGCATGCACTAATACAAGTGACAAAAGATTCAGCAATGTCAAGTTCTGTAAACAAACCACTCCAAGGAATTAACATTAACACATAATTGTATGTTTTTACCATGTCAGACCTGTCAAAAAAAAAGAACTTGAATTGTGATTATAGTAATTAATTTTTCCTCTGCCATTTGAAACATGCCAACTTATTATGGCATTGAGGATGATAGATTCTGGCCTGCCGTTTTAGTGCATCATATATTTATGTTTCCATATGAAGAATCATTACCGAAAGATATTAACAGGATGATATCTATATATAAATATATATTTAAGTATGACCACTATCTTTACATTAAGGCCTGGAGGTCTTTAGAAAAAAAAGGGGGAAGACTAAGCAAGAAAAATAAAGCAAAACAGAGATTTTGTCCTCAAAATCAGGTAGGTCTAGAAAGCACAGAGCTGAAAAGCAGGATTGTAGGGAATTGTACCAGTTCGAAAAGAAAGAAGAAAATGTAATTTTTCCATCTGCTGTTAATCTGACCATCTTTGCTTCATTTTTGCTGTATTAACAGTGTGTCCAGGGTGAGTGGGTGGCTGAGCTTCCAGTTCTGTGGCATTCTTTCTTCCAGTTTTGTGGCTTTTCTGTTCTGAAATGGAAATTTCTATGTTTTGACATATAATGCAAGGGAAAAAAAATATGAGAAAAAGAAAAAAAGGAAAAATGGAAAGGTACTGATTCAGATGATGGGAAGCTGTCTCCAAATACTGTTACCAAAAGCACCTATTTAGGTGCACTTATACTGTGCAGTTTTACCAATAAGCCCAGGGGGCTCCTTCTTTGCCGCCACCCCTTCCTCGAGCCTCGCGCTCTGCCTGCCTGATCCCATCCGACACTAGAGCTGATACCGCACTAATCCCCGCAAGTTTGGGACTAATGAACTAACTGCTGGGCTGCCGCCACGGAGCTTGGTCCCAAACTATACTGTACTTCACACTCGATTTATTCTCCAGATGGCGAGACTGCGCAGCCCTGCCGCGAGGGACCACCTCTTCCACTGGAGTGTAAAAGTGGACGGATGTTGTTTTCTTTGCAGATTTGATAATTCAGAGCTAGAAACTCATGAGGATGGCTAGTTATTATGTTTAATGGATGCCAGTCGAACCAGCAATGCGCATATTCCCTTTTTTAATTTCAGTCTGTGTGTTTGAGTAGCAATGGATTTGTCAGCAATGCCGCGTCACCGAAACCTTTATCTTCACCAGTTGGCATAGCTGCACGTGGTAATGAACCTCTTCCTGTGTCCTCCTCAGAGTCAAACAGAAGGGGTGCTAAAGTAGCCACCCTGACCAACCTTTTTTTTCCTCAGTGAGCTTTCCAGCACAAGTTGCAAATTTAGCATATTTTAATAATGTCGCTATTTACCATGAAGCTCTCTGTTGTATTTCTCTCTTGTTCAGTTTGATAAAGAACCCAACTCACATGGCACCCAAGGAGGATACCACCATCCCAAGATACCTGGGGATGAAATGTTTCACTTAATGATTTGGTTTATTTCTTTATCAGCTGTTCTTTCATGACAAAGTATTATCTGATGTTGTAGTTCTCCTGTGAAGAACAGGGAAAATATTTTTCTCACCATTCCTTAAAAATTCTAGTTTTCCGGTTCTTGGCAGTAAAAGTATTATTGTATCAGGGACTACTTTTTTCTCTGTTATAATGTTGAAGTAGTTTACCTAGCTTGGACCTTAAGCTTTTGCATGAATCCTACAATAAGAATAACATCTACATTTCCCTGCATAATAAGGCAGAAAGGGCTCTCCCTTTCCTCCATGTTTTTAGTACATTTAGTCAAAGGCTTTAGTATATATTCTTTTATTTACTCATGAAATGTTTTATTGGAAACCTTTATGGGGACTTGATGCTCCCCACTAACATCAGTTGGATTTTCTCCATGGTAGGAAGGGTAGGCACTGAGTCAGCCCCCGCACAAGCTCTGGCTTTGGCAGCCAGGTCCCATCAGTTTGTTCCACAATTAAAAACATAAATTGATTCTTGCTGTGGAAACTATAGTGACTAGAAGTATTATATAATGGAAAGGAAACGTTTCCATTCCTGGAGTATCTAGGCAGACAGATCTAAAACATAGCAATTCTAAGAAAATGCATCAATTCTCAACCCAACAGATGGCATGGGTGTGTTAACTAACACAGCAACATATTTTCTATTAAAATATGGGAAAAAACAACAACCCCCTCCCCATGTTTGTTGGTTGGTATAAATTCAGTGAAGTTGTTGGTTATTTTTGGGATACGTACCAGAGGGCTACACATTTAGTTTATGTAAATTGATAACAGCAACAGCCTGTTAATAAGTGTTTTGTATGGAAATATACCTAGAAAGACATGATCTGTCTTTTTTTTGGGAAGAGAGTTTGCAGACTGAGGAGAAAAATAGATATGAGATGGTCTAGTGCTCATTATTATATTCTGAAAAAAATCATAACAAATTAAGCTGCAAGTTTGCTAGAGATGTGCCTTCAGCTGGAATTGGGTGCTGCCTTACAGGATACTTTGGGGAGATCTCTCTTTTGTGAATTGGATCATTGTGTACTGAAACTGTGATAATATGACTTTAATTAAAAGCATAAATTGGTTTGGAGTGTGTTTTTAAGCTACTCTTCCGCATCATATCCAGAAACTTTCAGCCCAGCCCTAGAAACCCATTAGCCCAGGTCGGAGAAGGAAAACGCAGTGGATTTGTATTTCCCGGTATTGGCATCATATGGTTCGGTTTACCTAATTTGGAAGAACTGTTTCAGACAGCCATGCACTGGAGCTGTCTTCCAGCTGGACATGTTTGTACTAAACCGCATGCATCTTTATGTGGCTTTCCTAATGGCCTCAGACAGAGTCCATTCACAGCAGTTCTAATGTTTTGGGTTGCATTTTCCAGACATTGCCTCTGAACGTGCCCCTTGATCGCAGCCCAGGGATACATACATGGGTGTCTTGTTCCTGTCTGTCCGATTAACGGGCATATGCTCCCAGCCTTCGGAGAAGCACGGCTAGTAGCCCCAAGCTGAAGGCTGTTCGCTTCAGATTTCATTAACTTTCTGCTTCATTATTCCTTCCTTTTAACCAGTTAGAGCCACCAATTGCTTTTCTCTAAACTTACCCTAATTATCAGGGGTCCCAGCCCTGTAAATCAGTACACTACAGAGCTGTCTTAAACTGGCCTGGGAGACCCTGTTCTCATCGGTCCTGACAACTGTAAGCTACTGTTCCCTCACACTGTTTAACTCAGACCACATTGGGAAACCACCTCTACCCCTCTTGCCGGCAGAGGTTTGCATCCGTCTGGTTTAAATCTACTGTCATGTGCTCTCTTGCTGATTTGTATTAGCCTGGATATTAACTTTGGTGATTTTTTTTTTGTTGCTGTTTCCCCTTGAGTTTGCCTGTTTTCTTGAAAAGCATCTCTATTCGGCAACTGCATATTGTTAAAGTCATTCCTGAGCCTCCATGAGTCAGGAGCTTTAAAGTTTTATTAGCCCCATAAAAACTCTTCACAAATGAAATGACTTTTGATAAGTGTGCATTTTGACAATGCGAATTTGTTAGGGGCTGTTGGTGAGTGGAAGGAATTTGTGGTTGAAACTTCAGTTGGCAGGAAACTGGGAGCCCAGCACCCTCCTTCGACCCCTACCCCCTTCTCCAGGCCAAGAAATGCTTTTCATTTCAGGAAAGCATGCCAGTATTCTTCATGCAAATCAACTATTAAACAGATTTGTAACTTTACATTCACAAAAATAGCAAGCAACTAGGGGAAGCTTGTGTCTTTGGAGATTTTATTTTGTGCCAACAGAATACTCTTTTATGAGGTCTAAGAAAAATCTTAGAGTTATTTCAGTGTTGTTTTTATATGCAAGTTGAGAACTCTATTACTGCTTTTAATGCACTTTGAATACATGAAATAAAGGAAAGCCAAAGAAGTGTATATACATCTGTGCTTTTTGACATTTGGGCAGTATAGAGCTGAATTACAAAAATGAATTTTTAAATGCAAGTTTAAGAACATGTCATTTTTGAGAGAGAAGACAGTGCAACACATTATGTTAGTGTAAAGATTTGTGTTGCACATGTTCAGCACTAGCAGACACAAAAATCTTGTTTTCTGCAAATGGTAGAAACCACATGCATTGAATTTACCAGTTATAAAGAAACATTAAAGGGGAAGGTAAAATTGTGAGGTTCCGGTGCTGACTGCTTCAATAAAGTCCGAGAGTGACAGACATTTTGAGGACCCCACTATACTGGCTGTCTAGCTTTTCCCCCATGTCATTTCAACAAGTTTTCTTCTCAGTGCATTTTTCTGTCAATATAAAATATGCTTTCTTTTTCTTTTCTTGTGCATCTGAACTCATATATATTGTAGAGAGAAGCAAGACTGACCATTGTGAAAACCCTTGAAGAGTTTGACTTTGGCCATGCGGAAAAGTGTGTCAGGATAAACTCTGTGTCCAGTGGCCTTGCAGAAGAAGATCTAGAGGTGCTTTTGCAGTCCAAGACCCTTCCTTCAAGCATGATGCTGCCAAAGGTTGAAAATACAGAGGAAATAAAATGGGTGAGTACCAACAACGCAGTAGCTTTTGACTGAAGCTGTTGGGCCAAGTTCAGACAGACGCAGAGATGAATGACTGTGAGTTAAGAGGAAGGCTGCAAACACCATATGATGTTGTTGCTTGGCTGAGGTAATTGGGAAGTGCATCCACTTAAATGTGTGTGTGATGTGCTATATAAAAATCATATATGGAACACGTTTATAAAGAAAACCAGGTGCATTTCTCCCATGGCTGACAAAGAACCAGTATTGCTGTCAGAATATATTATCAAAAATAGAAGGGTAAGTGCCTGACTCTTCTCTAACTACCTTAACAAGCAAAATTACTGTCTGTCCAAGAGCCTTAGTTACGTGCATTGGAAGCAGGAGATGGAAAACCATGTTAGCAACATATGAAAAAATGGGTTGGGGGGAAGGTCACTCCTTGGGGCAACTGGAGGAACAAACAGGAAGCTTTTAACTAGTGTTTTTAATTAGCACAGATATTATTTCCTGAACAGTTCTCTACTTCTTCCTTTTTAATTGCTGACAGGTGTGTTTGTGTTTCACAACTGACTTTTCAGCCAATAAAAACCTGAAATGTAAATGGTTGGCATGTCAAATTACTTAAGAAAACTTTGAAATAGGCCTAATTATGCTATAATTGTTTTAATTGTCAAAAAAGAGGGATGCTTGTTTGGATATACCGTTATTGCTTTAACATGCCAGTAAAGGAATAATGCTTAATTATTCACTTTATATTTTTGCAAACCGCTAGCTGAGCAACTAGCACGCGTGCAAGCTGTGATGAAAGGCAGGCAGACGTATTAGGATCTATTTTAATCTCAGCATCTAACCATGATCAAGCCATTGAGATCGGCCTGAGCGCACAATGGAGCAGAGCCCCATCCGCCGGGAATGTGACAGGCCCCGTCCGTTCTGTGGCGCTGCCCCTTCGGCCTCCGCCACTCGCCGTGGAAGGTTCACCATCCCCTTCCACCAGCGGGTAATTAAATTAACCAGAGTACACCTCTCAGGGTTTACAGCCATGTAAGTGTTAGACGGAACTTGTCAGCGATGAATATTCATGATACCAAAATGGCAGAGCCCTTGCTGCCACCAAGTAGGTTTTTTAGGGAGATGGGACACCGGGGCTCTTTGTCCCCTTATCCTCTTCCACTTTCCCTCTCACTAACTTCCATTTCCATCATGGAAAACAATCCAGCCCCAGAAGCTTCTACCTCCTTGTCCTTCTTTTGCTTCCCTCTCCCTTTGCCCAACCTTTGCACACAAAGAACGTACTCTGCCTAATGCCTTCTTTTCCCAATCCTCCAAAAATTCACTCCAGCATGATTTCTCAGCCTCCCAGAAGCTGTTTCTTTCCCCCCAGGCACACCCGCTCCCCCCCTTCATTTTTATTTATGTGCAGCAGAAAACCTGGAGGCTGATGCACAACTAAAAGATGGGCTTACTTGTTTTCTTTTGTGTGAGAATCTCTTGCTTTCCTTTTGTCCCTAGTGTGGGTACTTGTTTGACTGGCATGGCTTATTGGACTATAACAAGCGTAACTCTCCCTCCTTTGTGGCGGGACAATTCTCCCACAAATCCCGACCAGTGTGCATTCTTCCCAACACACTATTGGGTGTGCACTGGAATTGAAAGAATTGCTGAGGCCTTGCTACTTCATCCCCTCCCCAAGCTTTGTGGTTTTTTTTTTCCTCCGCCTTCTTTTTTTTTTTTCCCCTTTCTCCCTGAAATGAACACTTTACCGGGCCGGAAACATTTAATCGTCTCCTTTTGAAAAAAAAAAAAAATTAATTGAAACTTCTCCACTCGTTACCTTTTGTATTGGTGCTTATTGCAAATCTTTTACAAGGGTGAGGAAGGGAGGCAATATTTAATTAAGTGTGCTTTTTTTTTTTTTTTTTTCCTTTCTTTCAAAACAAAAGATAGGAAGAATCCCAGGAGTGTGACTTTTAAAATCTTTTAAAATAAAACGAGAACTCTGGTCTTTAACTTGCACCTAAAATATACACTCAGTAGCACTTTTTTTTCCCTCTTAATAAAATGAAAACCAGATAGGAGTCTTAGGAATATATGCTGATATCATTATATTACCTCATTTTCTGCATTTGCCTGGGTGAACTTTACTGTTTTCTGTCACTGTAGCAACCTGCCATACTGTACAGAGTAAACTGAATTTTTTTTTCTCCTTGCACATTTTTGTGTGGAATCCTCTTCACTAAAGAAAAGTTACCGAGAGGGCCATGGTGATGATGCAGAACAGAGATGGGAGGGCAGAATTCTTCATCAGAGAAAGCTGTGATTTATTTTGGCCTAATTGTAAAGTTACTGCAAATTGCTGGAAAGCTTTTTTTTTTCAAGATCTGGGTGATTAGATTTTCCTTCTTTTGGGGAGGGGTGGTGGGGGGAAGCTAAAAGGGGAAATAACACCTCTAATCCAGCTTCTGGTAAATAGGCTGCCAGCTTTTAAAATGAGTTTCCTTTCTATTAGTCAGAATATTATGCTAAGCCTTAAGCATTAGTTTTTTATGTTGCCATAGCAGCCTTATTCCTGCAGGGTTGTGACCTGCGATGATTACAGTACAAAGCTTATAGGGTCTTGAAACCCCCTTTGAAGATGAAAAGTCTTTGATGGTTTATATTTATGCAAATCTCTTAGATATGATTTACCCAACTGAGACTGAATGGAGAGATGATTAAAATTCCCTTTCCTTTGATATCCATTAATAGTCGAATATTCCTTAAATTTAAAATATATGCATATGTGATTTTTGTCTTTATTTACTAACATTTTTGCTGTACCTGCAATATGTTTATCTTGACACAAATTACTCGATCTGGACAGACATAATACATTTACAATATAGGACTGAAGGTTTTTTCCCCTTTTTTTTTTTTTTTTTTTTCCCTTTTGAAAGGGGAAAAATCTGTGCAAGAGCTTTTGTATGTTTCCAGATGATAGATTTTGGAATTTGGGCTACCCCACTGGCAGCTCAGAGCTAGCTGTGAACTGGTCTCATGGAAAAAATTGGCAAGCTTTGGTCTTCAAAGAATTAAACTTCCTTTTTAAGGCCTTCCTAGGTAAGCTAAAAAATTATGAAGAAAAGCCTATTGAACAAAAGGGTAATGGTGCCGTAATGAATAATACGGATGCCACTTAGAAGGCTGGGGAGCGCTTCCAGTGATGGCAGTGCTGGACCTGAAACAAAACCGGACCTCAGGTACAGCAGCACTTCATTGTTTTCCAGAGCTCACAGATTTGCATTTCACTAAGCCAGGGTGAGAGGTGCTAAGCTTTTTTTTTTTTTCCTTGCAAACCAGCCTCAAAATTTAGAAATGTATGAGAAAGCTGCAGTTTCAAATCACAGGCCTTGTTAAGAGCTGTTTTAATTTTTTTAGTTTTCAGGTTCTCGGGTAGGGAGGGGTGTTTGTTACAGTCAGGTGAATATTTGCCATGTTTTATATACATGTAGACTGTTCTTTTTTCCCCCTTTGATAGCTCATTCTGTCTAGTTTTAGTTTTCAGCCAAATTCTTGCATCACCTAAAAGGCCGAACACTTGTAGAACCAATGAATTTTATCCCCTTTGTGGAAACTGCAATGGGCTTGCTGAATTTTAAGGTAAGAAAGTCTTGAAGTGTTCATACTTAGCCATTTCAGCAAACTAGGATAAGCAGAATACTCCTCAGTCTCTCCCTGATTTCACCAAGGAAAAGAGGTTAAAAAATACAAAACATATTGTTTAATCCCCAAAAACATTTGCACTTTGAACTCTGATGTTTGTATTGTAAAGGCTTTCATAAATTAAAAATATTCCAGTGACAGAACAGTTCCAGACAGTCCACACCAAATAACAAAACCTCTCTTCATTCCTATTATTGTTTTGAACACACTTGGAGTGGAAATGGGCCTCTCCAAAGAATTGGAATACTGAATTTTGCAGTACACGTGGATATTTAGTAGCTGTCAGACTCAACTTTTGTACACACTTAATTTGAAATAACAGTTAATCATCCTTCCACTATTGCTAAACTTGAATCTATAATTTATAATGGTTTCTACTAATAACATTACAACCAAATTCCATGTTATTGTTTCTTTGTGTGTATGATGCAGTGTTGAAGCTAAGATTAGAAGTAGAATTAACTTTGAAAATACCTGAAGAACATGCTCATTTTTTAGGGTAATATTAGATCAAATCTGATTTATAAATTTCATTTTAATATAAATCACTCCCCAACCCTTACTATCGAGTCCAGGTTTTTCAGAAAGGCAAGGCAACATGGTAATGGAATGGAAGAACTCGTGCATGCACGAGGAACTCTGCTTTCCCCTCCCAAGCTCTAAGGGAAAAGTTTCAGACCAGCTGAGGACACACAGATCAGAAGTATCTCCAGAAGCACCTCACAGGCAGCCTGATCGTTTGATACAGCCATTTATCTTACAGCACACACTAACCTATCTGGGAGCTTAATAAAGCAATAACCAAACGGACACACTTCTGTCCGGTGTGCAAACACAGAATTAGATCATATTTTAAACCACTGAGGTTTTTCTTCACCTACAGTATTATATAGTGGGGGTTTAATGTTGCAGTTGCTGATGCTGGCAGGAGAGTTGCCTTTTAAAGCACACTCTGTTAAAGAATAATTCTGTGTCCCACCAGCTGCCATAGAAGAGCACCCATTAGTAGAGCTGGTAATTACGTGTCTCTCTCCGTGTGCCTTAGCCTTAAAAGATACTATTATTATCCAAACATCAATATAAAATAGCAATATTACTCTCCTCATGAAATAGCTACAGCAGCAAAATTTTTTACTTTTATTTTAATGCTTTTCTGCAGCACTTGTTGGATTTTTAACTTCCTTAGCTTATTTTTAGTTATATGTAGCACAAGACTTTAAATTAGCAATCCATCTATCCTGTAAGAAACTTAAAATAATTGTATACCATCCATATTATTTATTTCATGAAAGAGATTCCGATCTTTGTTTCTTGTGCAATATATTGCATGTCAAACTAGTCAAATTCAATACTTTTCATTTGTTTTTACACAGTATTTGCCAAATTTTGTTTCATATTGCTACACAAATATCTGAAGTAGTGGTACAGTAATACCCAGGGCATAATGTAAACCAGAAGATGGGGAACCTGTTATTGATGTCCTGTACTTGCAGTCTGGGGATATATGTGCTTAGGGAAAGAAAAACACTTTTTCTCTTTTGCTGAGTCATTTTAAAGTGCTGTGCATTGTCGAGCATCTAGAGTGGCTTTGCTTAATAGGAACAATTTTCTTGGAAAGATTTTGGTAATGCTGAGTTGCTGTAATATCCTCTATAGTCTCTCCGCATCCTGCATTTCTGTAGACATTAATACTCTGTTTTCATTTGAAGGCTGTCTGTGAAGAAGCACTGAGAGCAGGATCCCAGGCTGGCTTTCATTTGGATGCAGTTGTCTTTGGAGGAGAGGATTTCCGTGCTAGCATAGGTTGTTACTTTTCTCTTTACTATAAATGTTTATGTATGGCATTTGCATTGGAGAAGCTCATGAAATTTCTGACAGTAATAATTAATGACACCTGAGTCTCATTTCATGTTTTCATTTTTCTCCTTAATTTCTTTTCGATGCAGAGTGTATCGCTGGCAAATTAAAACATGGTCCTTGTGTTAATGGGTACTGAGTCTTTCTTATGCTTCTTACCAGTCGGTACCAAAAGTTAATGAAAAAAAAACCAAAAAAAAACCCCTGCTGAGTCACTGAAACAATTTAAAAATACTGTATCCATAAACGACATGCACATGCTTTTTAGAACTACATTTGAAAGTCCTAAAATTCTGGTGTCTGCTTCACCACTTCTTTACATACAACTGTCACTTAGGCTTTTGACATCAAACACAAATACTCTCCTGCTACATTTTGCTTTCATAAATTTATTTTAAATATGTCACATGTCAATACAGCCACATATTCACATGAAAGCACTATTAGTCGTCCTAAAAAATAAAAAGTGCTTCACCATTTCTTTTGTAAGAGGGCACTTAGCTTCTGATTCAGTTAAAAGATAAAAGCACAGAGCTATCAACTTCTACATTAAAAATAAGTATGTTAATGTAAAAATCATCATTGCTTGACTAAATATTCCTTACAGACTGAAAATCTGTATCTAAATAGTTACCTTATGGTTATTATTGTTATTTTTTTCCCACTAGCCTTCACGTTGCTTAGCTGGTGCCCTGTGAGCGCATGAAGTCTCATAAATACTTTTGCTTCTTCTCAGAAGTCATCTACCATCAATTTTTCATTCAAATACTAAAGCTTAAATATTCAGCTTAGGACATGAGTTGTGACAAGAATCAGAACCAAGGAAAGTGCAATTCTATTCTCAGTGTGAATTTTTTAACCATTTAGTTGGACCCAGTATATCAACGTGTGTAAAGCTTCTCTTGCTGTAATGCTTCTCATTGTAAGTGCAGTAAATAGTAAAATCAAATAATTACTTTCATTTTAGTCAAGTCAGCAGTCCTTACCAGACAAAGCTTCCACTGACTTCAGGCTTACAACTTCTGATTTAAACTGAATCAAAATCTGAATTTATAAGCTAGTGTTTAAAGGGACTGTATTTTTTATTTTTGCTAAAGCAGCTTTCTTTTTTCCTCAGAAGAATATAATTTTGACTCTATAGCATAGCCTTACACCCCTCTTCTGTTTTCTAAATCACTTCAGTAGAATCTCAAACTTTCCCTTTTCTTTAACATAAGAAATATTTAAAACAGAAAGGTTTAAAACACTCTCATCAGCTTTTCTTTGTTCTCATTATTTTCTTAGGTGCAACAAGCAGTAAGGAAACTCACGATATTCTGTATGCCAGACAAAAAATAATAGTCACAGCAAAGGCATTTGGCCTTCAAGCAATAGACCTTGTTTACATTGATTTCCATGATGAAGATGGGCTCCGCAGGCAATCGAGAGAAGGTGCCTCAATGGGATTCACGGGTACGACTTTCTGCCAACATCTTAAAAGAACACAGATCTTGTTCCTTTAAAATATGTTGCTATGTTTACTGTCCCTCAAATAACTTGATTTTTGTTTCAGGTAATTTATTGAAAAACTCATTGATACCAAGCTCTTCTATGTTTATTAGTATCTTAAAAATTGTGGCTGGACATTTTGCCTGAAAAGTCAGAGGCTGCTTTTTAAAGCCACACGCCATGAAGCATGTGACTGGCTTTGAAGAGAAGTTGGGGTAGAGGCTGTGCGGTGATTCCTCCCATCACAGAGCACGGGAAAGGCAATTCTGTACTCTGCAATGGCCCCTCCACAACTGGAGCCCTTTCTCTTTGTTTGAACAATGGCAGTTTTTAAAAAGTACTTTTTAGGCAAAAAAGTTAAGAAGCAAATCTCGTATGCTAATTGCTAGGGAAAAGTTATTTTCTTATTGTTTTCTTTGGTTTGTTTTTCATCTCCTGGCTTTCCCCCTGGTACGTGCTGGTGACACCTACGTGCTGGTGCTTGGCAGACAGCAAGAGCAGCAGGCTCCTTGCCCCACAGTCCTGTAATGCAGCCTGTTACCCTGTGGTTGGTGTACCAGGTCACTCAGACACCCTGTTGGGACAGTACAGCCACCAAAGATTGGGGGTTTGCAATAGAAATCAGCCATTTGACACATGCATTAGAGAATTCTAACATACAGGATGAACATTACATTATTTTTCTCTGACCACATCCAGGATATACATATCAGAATAGTACATCCCTTAGGTTTCTGTTACCAAAATTATGGGTCCTGGCAATGCCACCTAGCAAACTCTGGTTTTACAGTTAGCTGTATATGATATCTTAAAGCACCAAACAAAAAAATAAATGCAATTTTAAGTGATACTGGCTTGCCAGTGAAAGAATAGCAATCAATGCTTTTTGGCACAAACTCTGCTTTACTGTCTGTTGAGCTTTGACATTTGCAAACCCAAGTCTTGTTTTGGAGGTGAAATGGTTAGCTCCTCACAGCTACATTATCCACAACCATGCAGACTTCCACCCTTCACTCATCTGCCTTTGAAGTTGGGAAAGTAATAGAGCTGCTGAATGGTAGCACCTACTGACGGCTACCTACTCTTGACCAATATTTCCTAGCTTAAGGAAAGGCTTGATTTTTGAAAAAACAAATATCTGAACCTCCTGTTGACAGAAGATGGAGTTGCAGATGCCTACCACCTTTGAGAGCAGTCCTTTTTGAAGGCTTAATGTGCATTTAAATGCTTAACTGTGGCTGCCAATTTAGGAAATTTAGAAATACTCAGCATAACCAATGCTGATGGTGATTTGGACTCCACTGACTTTATGGTGGAAGTTGTCTGACCTTAAGACAGGGTCCAGACAGAAGACAAATCAAAAGGTCATGTAGCAATTTAGGGTGTAAAATTACTTTCTAACTTGGCCATACATGTGTCATCCTTGCCTTTCCGTACAAAGAGTAAAGGTCCATGAAAGATACAGCTTTTAAGGTGCACTCACAGCACCTGCTCTTTGCCTCCTGCCTTTCTGCAGCTATCATCAACACATTTCTGAAATTCAGCAAACAACCTGACAATCAGTCCAACCATAATTAGAAATGGGAAAATACTGACTCTTCTGATTTGGTGGAGAGAAAAAAAATTAAAATCTGTTTAACCTAAAACAAAACAGCATTTTTTGTTTTCTTCTGCAAAAAAGAAAAAAAATATTTTAGATCAGTATAAAATATTTCTCTTGTTTTTTGTTTTTTTTGCTTTCAGTTTATCTAATATTTTTATAACCTTTCTTGCTTATTTTGATTGAAATAAAATGTAATTTCAACACTGAAAGCAAAATCATGTCTTTCCAAACCTAGACAAATATTTTTTCCAAATCTATATAAATGAATCATTTTAACATTTCCAATTTCACATTCATCACAGAAAATTACAAATGGGCCTTAGCTTAATCCATGACCTTGTATAAAGCAGAAGTATGCACATTGTACTTGCCACTGACAGTCCTCTGATAATGTGAAAGTACTGAAATGTCACCCTAACAACGAGTTCAAAATATGCAATTCTTCTGATTTTTAAATATATGATGCTCTCCCTACTTTTTTTATAAAGAATCAAAATAATTGAAATCAGCAGAACTAAAATGAGCTGAGTCTTGCCAATTGCTCTCATAGCTGGAGAGCACTCATGTATTTGCAATGCACAGGGCTGAACTCACCACCCTCAAAAGCAATGCAAATTCAAGATAATCAGCAAAGTTATATGTCCTTAGATGTTCCCATATTAGGCCAGTAAAATTGTCCTTAATGTAATCAAATACCTTCACTCAAGATTAAACAAGCAAAATAATATAACGAAGCATTTACCAGGAAATTAAATATTATTGCGAACCTCGCTGCTTATTGTAGCCAAGTTTTCTTTTCCAGTTACCTTAAAATCAGCCTGGTTTTCCTTCAGTGAGTATATAAACATGCAATCAAATGTTTTCAAATGTAATTCAGCCAAATTACAGTCCTTTTATATGAATATTTATAAAGATGTATATATTTATACACAGACAGCCAGCAAGATGTTTTACACTGCCAGTACCTGTGGACGTTAAATCAGTGTGTTGCCTATAGAAATGGACATAGGTTTAGGAATGTTTATGTAAAAAATTAGGTAAATCTTGCTATAAGTTTTAACAGCTGACTTAGTATTATGAAGTCCCGTGCTACATGCTGGGAAACCATATATAAATATGAAACAGTCTAGGTGTCCTCTCTTTTTCAGTCTTTTGTAGAAGACTAAAATGACACCATCATACAGTTACCTTAAAGACTTGACAAGTATTGATTTAAAGCACAATATATCAAGTGGTACTGTAAAAAGGATTTCGTGGTCACAAATTTTAATATCTTCCAATTTTGCACTCTCTCAGTAACTTGTCAATAATAACAATTCTGTTTAATATATTTACTTTGTTCCTGCATGGCATTATGTTTGTTATACAATTATTTGGATAGGTAGTCTGTGACAAAAATCAACTGAGTTCTATAAATCAAAAGTTAGATTGTACTCTCCCTAAATTGTTCAGTAGTGTTTAAATTATAAAAAGCATAGTTTACTAATATAGGTATCTTTATCAAAACCAAATCTTTTTACGGAAATGTTTTACTCTTTAAAAAATCATATAAATGTCTTTTTAATTTTGTTACAATTAGAGACTGACTTTAAATATAATTTAAAATATACTCAACATTTTTTTCAGAAAGTTAAGGTCCTTAGGATTTTTCCAGAAATGTTTATACATACTTCAATTTTGGAATTAATGGTTTAGCTAGGGAGAATTTGTTGTATTACAAATAAGGAACATCATCAGCTTATTAATGACGACATTTTATTAAACTGACTAAAAAGCCTCTGAGTAGACCTAAGGTCAAACACATTAGATTAAAAAAAGTCTTTGTGTAATTTCTTTCAAAAATTGTAGTTCTTAATGGAGTTTAGGCTTTTACCTATTTTTAAGGTATTTTAAAAATAGTTATGATATTGAAATTTCAAACTGAATATTTGCATACCTGTAATATCATAAACTAAACATTGTTTAGCAAGAAATAAAATTGAGCTACTTATGGCTTTTTAGCAAAGGAACGTAGCGACGCTAAAGGACTACTATTTCTTTGCTCATTCAATCAAGTAGATTTTCTTTTGTACTCTAGGTTATCACTCAGACCCACTGCAGTCTGATGAAAGTAATCCCAGGGATTTTTGCAGTGGTTATTTCATTGAAAATAGGTGCATTCCTGCGCTCGTGTGTGAGACTTCTCAGATCCAGTGATGGGCTGATTCCTAAAGTACAGCTGGCTTAGTGTCAGTAAGAACACGGGAGCAGACCCCGTTGTGCAGGAAACCTCCCTGGGTCCTGACACTTCCAACTTTTCCTGGCGTGCAAAAACCTCGCTCGCACAAGAGGCTGCGGCAGCGGCCGGGCGGCACGGCAGTGGGACCCTCGGTCTGCAGGGGACTGCTCACTTGCTGGCAGGTTTGCAGGATCAGGCTCATCCCCCTAACTAGTGTTGTTATCTGGCACCGAGGAGAGTCCTTTATTCTGCAGGAAGCTGGGAGTTACGGTAGCCTCTCTTTATCAATACACCCTAAAAGCCAACCACAGAATTCACACCGGTCTGTGAAATTCCCATAGAAATGAACTAATAACGTCAAACGCTGCACTTTTAAAACTGTCAAACAAATTAGACATGTATTTGTTTTAAGGTACCTAAATTCAATCACAGATTAAAACGGATTGTGTGGCTGTCGATTCACATTTGAAAATCTCTGGTGAAAAAAAAGACATCTATTTTTATTTTCTTAACTTATGTTTATACAAGAAAGGATTAAAAAAACTGCTTTATAAAACCTCAGGACACTGCTGGTGGTTGTTTGATATACCAGTGACTAAATAAATATTGCAGCCTACCTGCAACTACCAATAATTGCAGCAATAACAGTTTAAACAACATCAAGGATTATATGATGCTAAGCCGATACTGAGACTTTAGGGCATGATCCTTAGGCTACTGGTAACTTTTCAGTCCTACAGATCTCTTGCCATCTTCTTCAGATCTCATTTTCTGAACACACTTTGACAAACTTATTTAAGAGTCGCTGGAGCTGTTATTTATATAGTCAAATTCAGAGATGCATTATACTTAATTGTTATTGACTGCCCGAGACAAACGATTGCACCTGAAATGACTGAGAGAAGATGCAAGGATCGAAATGGGGAGGGAGGAAAAAGAATCATGGGTTCTTTCTAACGATACTGAATGCAAGCATAGCACAAGGTATTTTTACTCTTAAAATAATCTGTCAAAAAGCTATCTGCCTGTTTTCCAGATTAAAAATAAAAGAAACCAAGTAAAATAATTAGTTAGAGAGCAAGAAAGTCTGCAAGGCATATGAGAGCCTCAAGTGGTTGGAACATTTTGCTTGAACATCTGTTTGTCAATGCATGATTCTGGTGTTATTAATCTTCTTTGTAGGTAAGCAGGTGATTCACCCCAACCAAATTGCTGTTGTCCAGGAACAGTTCTCTCCGAGCCCTGAAAAAATAAAGTGGGCACAAGAACTGATTTCTGCTTTTGAAGAACATCAGCGATTAGGCAAGGTAAATATTTTGTTAATATGCCGTAGTGGAACCAAATTTAAATAGTATTTAAGATTTAGAAATGTCGACAATGCCTCTTTGCTTTTATCTTATGAAATGTGCTGTAACTAACACTATTGCTTGAGAAATCTGTCTCTGGATAGCGTATATTATAAATGTATCACTTTCCAATGTATTTAGAAATAGAATGGCTATCTTTTCCTTCCTCCTCATTTTAACTTTAATTCTTTGATTACACAGCCTTTTGAGTACCTGCAAGTATCTACAGCATCAGAGAATTAAAACTGCTGCTCCATTATGCCACAGAATCACAGTGTTACTGTCAGAGGAAAATATTTGCAACCAAAAGTCAGGTAGCCTGGCAGAGGACTCAGACTGCTTGCACAGACATCTTTTATGGAAAGAAATAAATGAATTAGGAAGCCTTCGTTTTCTAAAAAAATCTCTGTGCTGGTAGACTTTCTTTCGCTTTTGGGGGTTTGATCCCTCAAAACATGCCCAGTAGTGAGTGAATGTACTTTTGAGTGAAACTGCTTGCAGATTGTGGTTCTTAATCATTAAAAATGTGAATGTTTTATGTGCATTTGTACCAATTGCTGGACCTGAATTTTGGATAGAGGAGAAAGCAAATTAACACTAGAATATGATTGTTCCTAATTTAGTGCATCATTGAGTCTCACGTTTCCTGCTCTGTGGGTTTCTGCTATGTAAATATTGCGGTGGTGATGCACAATCTGTCTCCACTTTGTGCCAGTAATACTTAAATTAGGGGTCGCCTGAAGGAAGATTTTATGCTAGTTGCGGCATTGTCAGTTAATTATCTTAAAGGTTATTTGCTATAATCCAGTTTGCCTCTTTTTGAAAGAAAAAAAAAGTTGCAGCCAAACATGTTTATCTTAGTCTCAGCCAAGCCTGGGCTAGTTAAAAAGGAAAGTCCCAATGTCAGAATGGGGAGTGCAGATGAGTGGGAATGGTTCACGTGTGCTTGTGTGGCATTCAAGTAGGAGACAAAACCCTCCGGTCGTGAAGTTCATTTATAAGACTGTGCGTAGGATCTCACTTTCTCTGGTGCCATAGAAATGATTTCTGCAAATTTTTTTCCAGTTTCTAGAGGGTAGAAAAAAAATTGGATGTCTGCCTTCCCTGTTCCCCTGCATTTCCAATAGTGCGGATGTTGTGCACTAAAAATGCTGTAAAGGTCAAAACAGAAATTCTGCTTTCTTCTCAGAGTTAAAGTGTGACAAGATATTTGCTATTGCTCTGTTCTTCTCCTTGCTGGGCTATTGCATCCCCTTTGTGGTACCTGGGTGTTTCCAGTACAGCCATGACTATGCTATTTGCGTGCTGTCCAGAGCAGTGATTTCAGAGTCACTATTAGGATGCTGTATTCCTGGATCTCTTTGTTCTCGTTCCCTCAATTTTGAAATGTAGCTCTCTTCATGCAAACAATATAGAAATAGAAAATATGTGACTGGTTTTGCCCATTATTCTGGTTTGCAAGGCTTGGCTCCCTTACAAAAGGCATCGTTACAAACATACTGCTGGTGCAAATGTGTAGGCAGGTAGATGCAGCAAGAAAAAAGTCAAATTACTTACTCAGCCAAATATTGTTTATGATGTGTTTAATACTATTCATTCAGCTGAGTTTAGTATCAGAAACTCATCTAAGGAACACTCCTGTCATAGGAACAGTCAACTAGGAGACTGGACTAAATTTAGCTCTAGTTCCAGTATCACACAATCATCAAGCCAAACATTGTTTAATATTGAAAAATTTTGTGTTAGGCAAGCATTAGTCTTTAGATTTGTTTTGAAGCTGCTATTTTACTGACATAATGCTGAGGTTTCTTGTTTATATTGGCCATTCAGGGGGGTTTATTTGGGTTTGGGGGATTTTTTTTTTCTCTTCATAAATGCTTTTAAAATATAAGCTTCTGTAAGCAGCTGCAAGAGTAAATTTGCTAAGGGTTTGTGGCGCAGGCTGGTTTTTTACACAACCAGGTTGCATGCTTCATATATTTTTACATGTAGCCCTCTGTCAATAAAAAAGGACTGGCAGATTAATATGTGGACTTCTGGATCTTGTAGCACTGTCATATTATTGGACGTTATAACAGAATTGGAAAAATAGTTTTCCATGTAATGCTGGAAACTCGTTAACTGAGTTTCTAATTTGCGATTATGACTGCGTCCGTGAGAAGAGCTCGGACGGCCTGATTACCTAATTTTTTTTCCAAAGCAAACATATCTCACTGAGGGATCCTCTCGTTCCACATCCTAACGACATGCTAAAATGTGAGTAATAACTCTTCCCCCACCACCTCCTGGCAAATACTCCACACAGCAGTTTCAGTAATCCTCGTGTCCTAATGAAACACCTCTTCTGTTTTCCTTTCCCTTTTATTATATTAAAGTGTTCATGTCAGTAAGACTAAAAATATAGTGGTGGTTAATATGGTTGAGACTTGCATGGTTTTACCATGTTATTAATCAAAGTTGAAAGCCTGGAAAAAATAAATGTGAGGGATTTGTGCAGCTGTTTGTGTGGTATATAAGTTGCTGGTCTGGAGTCTCTAGGATCATAATTTGCTATTAATTTGGTTTGAAGTTTGATGTTCTTCATTAGCAATATTTTATATTAAAATACAGTGGTAAGATTTTATAATCTATTCCAATTTGAGACCTACAATTACCATAATAATTTTCTTTTGAAAGAAGGCTGAACAAGGCTACTTCATCCTGGATGCTGAAATGCTTTGACATAGTAGCCCTCAAATGTGAGTACTGAGGTCAGGAAAAATTAGGATCTTGGATGAGCACTGTGGAATTAGAGGTGCTGTGGCGGCGTCCAAACGGAGGGAAATTAGAGAGCTAACTAGCTAGCCAGAAGTATTTGGGCTTGCCTTATGGAGATAGTCCTGTCTGAGGGGTTGCTTTGGTTTGTTTCTAGGTTGTTTTGTTTGTAGGGCTGTTTTTTACGTTTCCTCATCCAAGTGGAAAATAGCATGTCTAGGATATAAATGGAAACGTTATGTTTTCAGACAAATAGAAACAAATGTTGAAAAAGTACATTTTGTATTTTTTTCAACTATTTATTAAATGCTCTCTTTTGTCTAGAACTTTGAGATCTAAAACTGAAAAGTGCTTAAAAAGTGTTATTTCCAGGTTGTTTCAATATTTTTCCAGTAGAACTGCATTACTAGGGGATATTATTTTCAAAATTAAAATATTCATCCTAAAGAAAGCAGGCATAGCTGTTGGAAAGTCTAAATATAAGATAAATGTTGGTGTACTCAAAAACTAAAAAGAAGGGTGATAAGCATCATTCCAGTAGTCTAAGGACAGTAGGACAGTTTCTATTAGAAATTTCTAAAGCATTTGTACTACATTAAACAGGGAAGTGATCTTATAAATACAGATTAACTGAATCTAAGGGGGTAGCGTTAGTGGGAGAAGTTACTATGCTATTTTATGACAAACATCTGATTTCTAACAATAAGGATATAAGAGTCTTTACTATTTAAGTAACTCCTGAATTTTACATTACTGGTACACTGGATACAGGACTCTATCTCTTCTATATGTAGCTAGTGTTTATATATGACAAAAATGTTAGACATTGAAAATGCATTTTTAAGCCATTCAATGTGTAAATGCATCAGGCACAATATCATTATTGAACCTGAATCTTTCCAAATTGCCTTACTTCTAAATAAAATTCAAATATAAAGAAAAGCAGAAGAATAAAGTAAAAGGTTGATTACACATTTATCTCACACACTAATTTACAAATGCTTTCAAAGCACCCACATATTAAACTAGGGAATGACTAAATGATGCTGCCAAGGTCACTTGGCAGGTAAGGATTATTTAGAGTTAAGGTAAGTAAATCACAAGCCCAAGTTGTAATATGGGTTGAATATTTAAATCCCATAGAGCAAATCAAAAGAAATATTTGTATGTGCCACATACAAATGCACAGAATGCTTCTACGAAGACCTTTAGCATATGTTTTTTGCATTCTATTCTGTGCCATTGTGTATCATGTTCTGAGCAGCTGAGGAATAATATATATGAACTCCAGTGATTTGGCAAACTATACAGTTTCATTTACCAACCTTTCCAGGATTATGAAAAATCTTAGGAATGCATTTATTTACACAGCATCAATCCAACAAAGGAATGGAAATTTCCAGCAGTGGCTCCCTTATAATGCTCTTTGTTTAGGAAAAGCTACCCCAAGCCACTGTATCTTAGAGACGATGCGCCCTCGTGCTTGGGCCAGCTCCAGCTCCCACTGCCTCACAGGGAGGTCTTTCCCAGTTTTCATCCCTCTCCTGGCTGTGCCATGGACCCCAGGAGGGCTCCCCAGCCACATGGGATCCACCCTGTCTCAATCCAGCCCGTGGTTGCTAGGAAAGCAGGACCATGTCCCAGGAGTGCCTCTTGGAAGGGATGCACGGGAACATCCCTCAGGCATGGGGCTGTATGAAACCCCATCAACCCACAGGGATTATATTGCACTTCACAGAACGTTATATCTCGGGGCTTTATGGGGAGCTGGGAGCGAGGGAGCAGCCCAGCCCCCCACTCCCCTTGCCCAGAACAGACTGATGAGTTTTGAGGTGCCACCACCCAAGGTGGATCCCATCCCAGGGCGACAGTGGCAGCGCAGGGTACCTCTGTGCATGCTGGGCTGCAGCGCTGTCAGGCCTCCCTCCAAGAGCACAGGGCATTTGCTGTCCTTTATGTTAATTAGGCAATGTGTATTCCTTTCACTGCGGTGGGGGATTCAGGAATTTGTGATAAATTGACACGTCTAAGGAACACCAGCCTTTAGAAGTCTAGGTTCAGGTGCATCTCTATGCAAAGATGAAGAGTGCTGGTGGGATTTAAGCATGGGCCACTGTTATGTTGTTTATCTTTTTAAAAAGTGGCCAAGTGAAATTTTAATGTCAAAACTGAGATCGAGAGAGCTAATATTGGTACGCAAAATTTCTCTATACAGTTTCAGTATTTGAAAAATGCTTTGTAAATGTGTTTTGTGTCATGGTTGAAGGCTTTTCTCTTAGAAAGATCCATCTGGGGGCAAATTTTGAACCTTTACAATAGAGCAGAAGGGGCTATATTAGCTAATTGCTTGTGCTGTACTGGTTCCTACATTGGTGCAATCAGTCCTGAGGGAGTTATGCCAGGTGGGGAGAGAAGGAGACAGATTTTACTACACGGGGCTACAAAAGCTTCTAAGCAGGGCAGAAACTCATACAAAAGCATGTTCTTGCCAGCTTCCCCACTTTCCACTCCCCAGCAGGCATTCGGTGGCTCTTAATCTGTTTTCCTCCACTCATTAAAGACCTGTGTCCAAAACGCAGAGGGAGAGGGGCTCGGATGGCACACTGATATTTCCCGCGGGGAGAAGTTTCACCATGAGCCAGGAGCAGGATGGATCTGTGCTCCTCCATAGCCTTTCCACCCGGAGGTAGCCCCTGGAGGAGGCAGCTGCTCCTGTCCCGGGGGACACAGGCCCTGTAGAGGATAGCAGCTCTCTGGGCTCCTCCTCAGCAAGGCACGACTCCTCTATCCTTGTCAGCTCAGGGGGGTAAATGCAGGGTGAGTTGCTTTTGGAAGGGCCATGCTGTGTCGGCACATTCCCAGTGCAGGCGATGCTTTGCTATGGGCATGGAGTGGGAAGACGCCCAGCACTTCAGACACCTGCCCACCATCGTGCCAAAACCTGCTCTGCACCAACCAACCCACCAAGGCAACTATCCACCTCCAAAATCCCTCTTTAAAAAGCATTAACGAGCGCTCCTGAGCCTCATTTCAATTTCCAAAGCAGGATCTAACTAGAGAAGTAGTGTTCTGACCAGATGGCTCTTTTTAAGCCTTACTGAGGGAATTCAGAAGCCTGTACAGCCAAAATATTGTTTCAGTTAATTTAAGTAGCAGCAGTCTTGCTGCCTTTTCACTCCTCTCTGTGCTAGCCAGCTTTTTCGGGGACCTGGAATGGCTCTCTGCAAAAGCTCTGTTGGTTGAAATAGAGAATCATAGTAAAAAATGGCTGTTCAAACCTATTCAGAATATGAATCTGAAATTAGAAAAAACAAGGAATACAAAAATATGGGCAATTCCATGCTTGTTGGCAGAATGAACCTCATTATTACTATTTTTCTCAACTCTCTTGTATTTTACAGCTACCTTTCCCTTCAGTATCAAATGCTGTCTGTGTACCCTGTAGTCATTTATTTTCAGATTGAATTTTCTAGTTTATATTTAACAAATTGTTTCCATTACTATAAACCTCAAGTTAATTCCAAATTACGAAATGAAGGACATCTGAGGACCCTAAAGTCTTAATATCAGTTACTTTTCACTTTTCCATATAATAACCATGATGCTCACTAGGGAGAAAAAACGCATGGTTGGATAGGCTGTTTGCCCAGGAAGCTGCTTTTGTGCTATAAAATAAAGATTTGCTTGGCAGCAGCAAGTGTGCTCTCTAGGATTCTTCCGTTCCCAATACAGTATAAGACAGAGAATGAAAACCAGTGGAGAATATTCCTGATTTCTAGAACTTCCCTCTGCTTCTTTAATTTTATTCCTTCCTGCTCTAGAGGAGCACACAGGAAGGCAACAACCACAATGAGAAGGTAACGAAAGAAAACGCAAAGACAGCAATTAAAAGAATCCTCATATCTGCCTTTCATTCAGGGGTCTTAAATAGGTCTTTTGCTCAGGGAGAGGGAGAGACTTTGGTGGCCTGAGGAGTTTCTGGAGCTGGACCAAGCAGGATCCCCAGGCCCACCCCAGCTGAAAGGGTTATCCTTGGTGGTTCAGGCAGCTTGAGAGACTGTAAAAAGGAAAACAGCTTGTCTGGCTCACACAGCAGGGCAAAACCCTTATATATGGCTTGGAAACAGTAATGCCAGGTGGAGAAGAAATGAAGGACCTTGTAGGTCCTTGTTCTTCATCTTTCCTGCCCACTGTGGACTTGAAGGATCACAAAGTCCTTTCTACCTGTTGAGCTTTAGAAAGAGCTTCTTCTGTCAGAGTTCTTGCACTGCTGCTCGGGAGTTATTTGAGGCAAAAATCAATCTCTATTTCATGTGGTTGTTGCTCTTTCTTTCTTGACCTTTTGTGTCCTTCCATCTGCTCCTAGAGGTAGAAGCCTATCTCAAACAAACAGGCCTGCTTCTGGCATTACAAACTGATTTATCTTCTGAACTCACTGACTACTTCTACTCCAGTGAAAGATTACGCTGGCAAAAAGAAACAAAAGGCAGTGATTTCTAATGTTTTCTACATATCAACAAAATGTCAGTGGTGATGATACTTTGCAGAATTCCTACCCCCCATCCATGCTTCAACAGATCAGAGACCCACTGAGCATCTCCTATTGCCAAAAAGATATTTTTGACAAACCTTTTCAGGGATCATTTATTTTCCCCAAAGATTTTGTGTACAAATGTCTTTCCACCCCACCCATACTGTTGTTACAGAAAAGGGGTGATTGTGAAAGGGTCCAAAGGAGAGGCTATGAAAACATGCAGCCCAAAAAGCTTTATCCATACAGCTCCCTGCCTGTGAAGTCTTCAGTTTGTCATGTGTGACTGTACTGCATATTTGGGCATTTCTTAACCTACTGCAAAGACACTTAAAGAAAGCCAGAGTTATGTGTGAGCCTGCTCTGGAGGCAGAATAGGCCTGAGCAGAGAAGAATGAGAGGCATTATCATGCCACAATCTGGAAAATACTCTCAGTTGACCCAGATTTCACTGAACACCTCCTAGCAGCTCACTAACCTTTGAAAGTTCATTACAAGAAGGTAGAATCATGACCCAGCTCTTTATGACGGCTCTTTGGCTACAACTTGCAGAAGAAAAAAATTAATTAAACCTGCATTCAGCACCATCACAGCTGTTAGCTCTTGACTTCCCCAAAAATATGGTCTCAACCTTCTGTTTCAAGAGAAATCATTCCTTTGTACTCAGGATAATCACTCCTCCCCCAGGCACAGACCCAACGCCATTTGCTGTGACCAGGCTCCTCTTCTCTTTTGTTCATTACCTGTAAGCAAATCCAAGCGTTCTTTTAAAGCCCCAAAGCAAAGACTTCCAAATTTCCTCTGCAGGGAGTCACTTAAACAATGCGTGTTTTCATTAATCCCAGGGGAATTATCTTCCCCAATGCCATGCTTTTTAGGGGGAGCCTTTGCCATCCACCTGCTCCCTTCCCTTTTCAGAAGACCAAATCTGCCCTGCTTGCAAAACACAAAACTCTTATTTCCTTTTAACAGCTAATATTGCGCAGGATTAGAGGTACTGTTCTCAGAGCCAAGCAGATTTTAGTGTGTTTATTCCTTGTATTTTTGGTGTCTCCAAAAAGTCATAACTAGACCTTTTGGTTTCAGAAGTGGGCGAGACACTGAATTACCATGGAAAGAATTAGTGTTTCTCTGATAACCGTTTCAAAGGTTTCTTGTGTCTGTGGACTTGAGGACACTTGTCTATGCGGGTTAGGAGATACACAAGGTTTGCACTGGCCAGCTGGCATCACCCCTTCTGCTCATTTCCATTTAGCCTGGCATCTGCCCTGGAGTGCCAACACAGGTCACAGGGGTTGGAAGGGGACTTACATAACTACTTATTTACACAATGGCTGTATTCACACATGGCCTCTGGCCCATGTTACCAGAGCAGTGTGGGAGCTCTGTTTGACTCACATTTCCTAATGATGAAGGGGGTAGAGAAGGGTGGCTGGCTCGTTGGTCCCCTTATGCCCATTTCCCCCATGTCTTCTATGCACATCCCCTCCAAAGACAGCCAAGTAGGAGAAGAAGATAACCAGACTGCCACACACTCTGCAGGGATTTGGTCTGTAAAGGAAAGTATTGCTAGCAAAACTGTTGAGAAAAGTAATTGGAAAAATACCCCGAATTTTTATCAGTGGTGCACTGTTTCTAACCGTGTAACAGCAGAGTACTGTCCAAGGACCTCCCATCACTTGTGAGACTGTCATATAATCAGCAGTCCCCTAAGTAGTGGAAGAGGGGATTTTGGCAATTTCATAAGCATTAGATAACCCCTACTTTAGACCCATACTTAATTCAAAATTCAGCAGCAGGTGATTTCTTGTCCTTATTGCAGTTTCCTGGAACAATATCTTGTCCTGCTTTTCCTTTTTTTTCCACTGGCCTAACTACCCAGAGTGTCTTCCATCCCAAAGCCTTACCTACTCACCAGTATCCCTTAGCACCTTCAAGCCTGCCATCTAAGTATCCTGACTAGATTCCCAGAGTAAGCTGCTTTTGAAAAAGGTGGCCATCTCTACACAATGGCCTAGGACAGCAGATATGTGGACACACACAGCAAGTTAACGTAGCACTATTGGCAATATTCTTTCATCTGATGCAAGACAATTGGGGTTTTTCTTTCTACTGTAGGCAAGCCTCAGTCTTAATGCAACCTATATAAATATCTTTGAGAAAATCCTGACAACTGTCTCATGGGAGTTAAAGTTGTTGGCTACATTTATGACGAGATCAAGGCATCAAATCAAAGGTTTATTAGCAAAGGCTGGACAATGATTGAGTGAACCACAGCAGTCATTCCAAAAACAGAGCACAGAGCTCTCAAAATTGATGCCTATGCTTGGAGTCCTGTTTGCCAACAGACAGGGAGTCAGTAGAATTTTTGGAATTTATAGGAGTTATTTCTAACTTAAAAATTTACATACTTGCTATGTCTTAGGAAAACCAATCTTCATATTCAGTACATATGCAGGTGATTAATAGATTACAGTAGTCTAAGAACTGAGGGTCTGCAGTAACTCTTTTAGTGAGCTCATTGCAGTCATTGGGACAGATGTGGAGGGAGGCACAGGTACTCACAGATGGAGCAAATGCTGAGGAAAAAGCCGCGAGCATTCCCAGCTGCAGGAGTACAACTAATTCTTCTGTATTGTCAACCAAAGGGGACTAGCTCATCTGATCACTGTCCCACATGTCTCAGAACAATTATTGTTTGACTTTAATTAACCCAAGTACTTTAATACGCAACTCAGAGATAACTGTGTCACATTACTGTGAGGTGCCTTAAATGTTCTGTATCATGATAGTTTTTTACTGCTTATTTGTCTCCTTAATCCAGTGGACATCAAGAAATAAAATATGCTGAGACTAAAACCCCTTGTAACACTGTAACATTCATATAAAAAGATTTCACTACAGATGAAGAAGTATAAAACTTTACATTCCCTGATCTTACAGAAAAACATAAGGGTACCTCACTTGTCATCCTGTCCATTCCCTGTTGTAGTCAAAGTCAACATAATTCCATATATAACACAATTCCATTATACCCATGATAAAGCTAGCAAGAAAATTACCAGTATCATTTCTTCCCCTCTCCTGGTTCCACCAAAAAATATTGATCCCCAGACAACACAGAAATCATGGACCCTGAATCCTGTCCATTTAGACATCCTTCTAGAAAGGTAAAATGCTTCTTTTCACTAAAAACCAGTATATTCTGATTATGAAATCATCTTCTAGATTTACCAAACTCTTTAACTACTCCCAAAAGTTTCACAAAGTTTCCGAATAGAGGAGAAACACACACAAAAAGAGGAGGTCTTCCTGTTCCAGGAAACATTGCATTAATGTGTTCATCTTTTGCCATGGCAAATGACAGACCAAAGACAGACCAATGCTGAGACTCCTTCTGTGGCTCGATACATGTCATTTCTTATAGGCAAGGAAAATCTTTAAGGATGACGTATAGATGTAAAAGCTGTGTTCAAGATCCATGGCAGCATGCAGCCAGGGTTACATTCAAAGTTGTCAGTGAAGATCCCTCAATTACACGTTGAACTTTGCTAGGTCTGAGCTGTGCTGGAGTGGCTGCATTTATCTAAAAGGAGTTTCATGAGATACAAGCATAAAATCTGCCAAACTGGTGTGTTACAAAGTTTGCTTCTGCATCTCTTCAGTCTCTCCACAACCACCTGGAAACTTGTTGCATTTGTCATTCTTACTGTACAACTGGTTTGTCCTCCTTTGTCATGAGCGTATATCTTCATATCCTGACCTGTGAAAATTACTGTTCTCTGTCAACTCTGCCTTAATGGCTTCTCGTGCCTGTAGGCTGGATCCTTGCATCACTTGGAGCTGACCATTCTCAATTCCCATTTTTCCAAGACTGTCATTTGCCATTAACTTCTGAGAAAAAAAACCCTGAAACCTAACAACTTGGTAAAATTTTAATTCACTTGCAGCTGTTTTCTGTATTTGCCAAATCATCTTTGTTCCGTCCTCACGGTGCTTTGATATACTGAAAATCCAAGTAGAGCTGTCAAGACCTTACTCAGCCTGGCCTGCATCTTGCATAAATTGCTGTTACTTTTTAAAAATGTTACTACTCTCCTAACAAATCATTAATTCTCATTATGAATAATACGTCATGCCAGAAGGAAACACCTTGAGCCTTTCCTTGCTTGTCAGTCAATTGGGAAGGACTTTTAGCTAGTCTGCATAATGACCCAAACAAGGAACACTGCCCATTCACTTTCTTCCTTGATCCCTCTCTGTCCTAACCAATCTATAGAGCAATCAGGCTGAGGGAGAACATACATTTTGTATTTACAAAGCCCTCAGCTGCATTGTGCTGCCTTCACAGCAGTACAGCGTGGGACAGCCAAAGTGCCCTCACAGCTCCCATACACTGCAGACTGGTGAGTGCCAAAGTCACCTTATTTCTCACAGGGCTTTTCCTTCAGCACGTTCTCTGTGTGGCACTGGATAGACACAGCAGAATCTGTGCTACCTCACTTAAAATGAGGTCAGAGTCTTTGGCCCACAAAGCCACCCATTCCTCAGAAAGGCTGTGCTTCCAGACAGCAGTCTGGTGAGTGCCACAGTTGTCCTCCATTCCCCCATTTCTCATCCCACCTGAGTTACTTGCATCCAGGTTTTGTCATCCAGAGGCTGTGCCCATCATCTGCAGCTCTGCCTCCTGGATGGTCCTCCTCCCAGCTTCTCCATCAGCCTTTACCTGGAGGACCTCTCTTACCAAGGCAGGTCTGACACATTTGATTAGCCTGATGGCAGAGTCCCTTTACAGGATTCTGGAAAGGCTCCCTCTGAATGATTTATATGGTTACATGGTGAGCAAGAACCACAGCCACTGAATGTGATGGAAGCAAATCCCAGCCTTGCATTACCCACCTACCGTTGCTCCCGTTCATGCTGCAAGCTTCCTTAAGAGCAGGCCCTTAGTCCCATGGTTGAACTACTGGAAATCTAAGTACAGGCTGGAAGTGTGAGATTGTTGAGAAAATTAGCCAAAAAGAAAATTTAGATCTATGACTAAATTAATCCCCAGATTAATGCTATCAAAGCAAATGGTGTTTATAGAAAGTCTTGTTTTCTTTATATTCATGTGAGAGAAAATCAAAAGAATGCTAGAGGCAAATTTCATCTAGCAGAATTGGAAAAGAGAGCATGGGGACAAAGCTGTAATTACTGGTATTTCCTATCTGTTGAAACCTGTGGGTAGAAAGAGAGTCAGTGAATAGGGTATATTCGATGGCATTAAAATCGGTTTCTTTTTCTGGACTTTAGCTCAACACTGCAAATTAGCAGGGGGAAAATAAGCCTCAGAATGAACAGGCAGAGAAGCCAACTTCATGTTACCCTTTGCTATCAGGAAAGAAAAAAAGGCATTTTTTTCCTTCAAGAATTCAAATTCCTAGCAACCCGAAGTACAGCTGCACACTGACAGGCAGGGAAGGTACGGCATTTCTCATGTGGTTCAGTGTTTGTGTGTCCATATACACACCATTACCCTGTTTTCCTTTCTAAACATATTATTTTAATGAAGAGAGGATATTCATGCTGTTTAATTAACTCTTGCTTTATAAAAAAGACATTCTGACCCAGATTCATCATGGTATAACTTAGGTACCCGCAGGGATATCTGACTTTGGATCATTCTGTATCCAGTCAGTGGAAGGGATAAGACCCTCCCAGCCATGATTTGGACCACTGGATATCAGAATTGACATTGCTGGGACCTATCTCTTTCTGCAAACTATTGCAGGTACAAGTCACAGAACTAGGAAAGATGATTAGAGACTTCAACATATTTCTACTTATGAGTGTCATCCCACATGCAAATTTCTCCTGTAAGCACTAGCTGTTACTGCATTAGCTTTCCTCTTTATTTTGCTACTGAATCAACTGTTACTGAATGGGCATTACTGAATGCCTATAGAAAAAAAAGGACAAGTAAAATACATTTTTCTTACAGTGTAAAAAAAATGTACCTTGCAGTTTGAGATCACTGTGTAGACCTGAATTACGCCAAATAAGTCCTATGTCATAAAATTTTTACTTAGTTTCCAATTTTTTTCACAACAGTTAATAAATTGAATAGTTTGAGGCTGCATTTTCTTTAAAGTTTTAAAAGTAGAACTGAAAATTATTGATATGTAGCTATAATTAAAAGTGGTATATTTTTAATAGTGATAAAAATAATAATGATGGTGATGTTGATGATGTTGGGCTAAGGTAGGGTGATTGTTTGCTCAGTAAACAAAAAGTTCAGTTTGAAGCACCAACCCTTGAATATCTTGCAGTTGCATTATTCTCCAAACCTACCTGAAATATTGCAAACTATAGTAGGAAAATCTACTTTGAATAAAATAATCGTTTTTGCTGTTATGTTTTCAATGGCTTCAATACAGGCTGCTCTTACATGTAAGAATATTGATTTGTATTAGATTACTGTATAAAGTGGTTTTTTGTCTTAACTATTCTAGAACATGGTTTAGTATTTATTTAATACTGCTTCAGTTTAGCTGGGTATGCTCCTGGAGCAAAACATTTCTAAACATTTCTGTAAATGGGTACTGGAGCCCTCTATTTAATAATTATCAAGCCTCAAATGAAAACCGGAAAAAGGTTTGTTCTCCTCTGCCTTTCTGTCACTGCTCATGCACAGACACAATTGCTGCAGGTCTGCACCTTGCTGTAGGTTAGCCTTGCTCACTGTCAAATCCAAGGCCAGCCTGTGATCCCACATCGATTGCAGCAGGACATCAAAAGGGTGTGCAGTGCTTTCACTGAGATGCCCTACGCAGTGCTGGGGCCAGACCCTCAGTTCCGAATTCTTCAGGGAAGGGATTGCACCTTTGTAATTCGATTTTTGGGTTTGTTGTTTGAGGGCTTTTTTAATGTGTCAAACTACTGTTAGAATTGCAAATAAGATTTTTTTTTTTGTCTATTGAACTTCAGCATGTCTTAATGCAGTTTTTTATCTTCCAAATTCCACCTCAGTGACACATGGGGATTAAAGCATCTAAGGGAACAAGTCAGGTTTGGCATTATTTAAAGCATGTGTCCTCTGTTTAAGATTTAACTATGATTCATAGTTAATTGTTTTAAACTTGTCACCATGGTACCAACAAAAAATCCTTAGGAATACAAGGTGACCTTTGAAATCTATCCTGGTTCTCAGATGGCCGCCACTGAGGCACACAGAGTAGTTCTGCATCCATTTGGGGAAATTCCCTATATATGGTGCTCAAGTGGGCTTTATCTTGGCTCCAGAGGAGATTTGGGCAAAATTACTGCACCATCCACTTGGTTATTCCAGCTTTCATCCCAGTCCCTGGCTCTCGGCACAGGCCCAGCCTACCTTTAGCGCTGGAGTCCTAATGGAGAGGTGCAGCAACAGCACAATCTCAGCAAACCCCCAAGTCAAGAAAACTTCTCTCCACCCCCATAAACACCCTCTACTGTTTACTGACAAAGATAATTTCTGGCTTTGCCCTCTGTCTGCAGGCAGTTTCCCGCTGACCCTGTGGCACAGTCCTGGGTGGATGCTGGATGGTGATGCTGGAGATGGGGAGCAGAGCTGCCCCCAGGTGTGGTGTCTGCCAGCCCCTCTCCCCAGCTGGCACGCATGGCCTCACTGCTCTTGGCTCTCAGTGCTTGCCAGCTAGAGAGGCTGAAACAGGCCAGCTGCACCCTGGGCTTCTCTTTTCTCTCTCTTTTTGCCTCCTCTTTGGAGAGCTTGTTGCCCTCCACATTTCTTTAAATGCACTTGCCCTGTCTTGATTACTTTGTCTCCTAAAACTTCTTCAGGATTCCTGTGGGAGATGATGTTTCTTGGCAAACAGATGTGTTTTTAAAGAACAAGATATGCCAACTACAATTTCCAAAGGAGTCTCAGGAAGTTCATATTCTCTCTTTTCCAGGGAGCATTTACTTTCCGCGGGAGCATGATCGACATGCCATTACTGAAGCAGGCACAGAACATTGTTACGCTTGCCACAGCCATCAAGAAAAAATGAGCTGGTAAATGAAGCTCTCGCCATGGGGGCCCAGTAGCTGTTTTAAAAGATGACTATAATACTTGGGGGCGGGGTGGGGGGGAAAAATTAAAGATGTCAAGCTTAAACAGAAATTCATTTCCATTTTGCAGATCTGTTATAGCTTGCTTGCCAGAATTGCTAATTACTAAAACTGCTCCCAACTCAAACCACTGCTCACTCCTGTATGGCCCATGTTCTACTCCTAGCCCACAGTGAAGTTACATCACCAACTCTGTGACATCACAGTAATTACTACAAATGCAGGATTATGACTTCACTGAAGAAGAAAGGCAGAACATACGCCCTGAGCTCTGTTAAAAGAGCAGATGAAAACTGATTCAATTGTTTCTATTTCTATCTGTGCTTCTTCTCGCTCTGATACAGAACTCTTGGCAGAAAGGAGAAAGCCTCAAATAATTACGCACCAGTTGAAATAACTGCAATGAAAATCTTTACCCTGTGTGAGCTTTGCTTTCCCCACACATCGCCCCTCTGTAAATGTGCAAGAGCGATTAAAAATAATGCTCCAACAATGCAGGACTCTTGACTTTCTTCTCTTTTTTTTAAGCAGACGCTATTCAGAGAGTTTCCTCCTAGAAGCGTCCAGCCCGGGAAGGGTTGGACGGCAATAAACTTGTAGTTTTTGGAGACACAATGCAGCAGAACTTGTGCATATGGTCTCGAGTCAGATTTACATCACATTAGGGATACGGCTACAGATCATGTGGGCTGTGTGGTTAACGGGCTTAGTAAAGCTGTTTTGAAGAGGTTAACCCAGCTTGTAGTAAGGGTAAATAAACATAACAACCAGGCATTGTCCTCTATTCAGCATGTACTCTTATATGGAGGGCTAAAGGGTATTGAAGCTGCAGAGGATCAACTTGTGGTTGCCAGAGGACTCCAATGAAGTTTGAAACACCAACAATCAGAGATTTTGTTTCTGTTCCTCATTAAATCATGAGCTTTTGTGCTCAGACTATGAACGACTGTTCTTTAAGAAATTAACAGAATGGGAAGTTTTAAACTATGCACCAACCTTTTCATGACCTACACAGCAGCTATGCTGCTGCACTTAGACAAACACCGCAGGGAAGGCTGTTCTGTTTATTTAAAATTGTAAATAGAAAACAGTTGTTTTTTAGTTTCATTTCTCACCGCCTCCATGGCCATTTCACGTATGGAGCCACAGTGCCTTATTCCTCCCGTTTCCTCTCTTAGCGTGTTTCTCCTCCATCTCCGAGCAGCGATTTCACTGATTTCGGGTTATTTTTAGTTTAATTAGGAGGAGAGGAAAAGGGGGAGGAAGAACCCCACGAGCCGGCCCGCGTGGAAGCAGCGAGGAAGGGGAGCGCGGGGGCGGCGGGAGCTCCTCTCCGCGGCTCCCCGGGGCCGGCGGGGACGCGGCGGGGCCCGGCCCGGGCAGCGGGAGGGCTGCGCACCTCCGCCCTGCTCCGGGGGCGAGGGCGGGCGGGGGCCGGCGGCACAGACCCCTCTGCGGCCCCTCCGCGGAGTTTGGGGCTGAGCGGCCAGGGCCGACCCCCCTCTCTCCCCCTCCGCCACCCGGGTCCCGTCCGAGGCGCTGCGCCGGGGGATCCCTTACAGCGCGGGGACCTCCGGGCTAATCTGATTAATTAAAGACTACCTGCTTATATTGCAGCTCCCCCTCATCCCCGTGCGTTTCAGGACACCCTCCGTTATTAATTCCAGGCTGACTAAATTATGGGCAGCACTATTAAAACATTATCAGAACTAATGAGAAACAATTACTTAGGAGATGAGCTGGGACGAGCCGGAGCCGGGCACGCGTGTCGTTCTCCCCGCAGATTGCGTTAATAAATCATCAGGTGCGCGGCAAGGCGGCGGCAAGGCCTGGCGCGGGGCACGGAGAATAAGATATATGAGATAAGGGTTGTTTGGGGTTGGTTTTTTGTTTTGGATTGGGTTTTTTTTTTTCTTTTTTGGCATAATTTTTTCATTAATCTCAATAGGACGCGTGTGGTGTAGATGGTTTTATTCCCCTAATACGGCGCAGGAAAGAGGGAGCGGGGGGAGGGAGGAGGAGGAGGATGAGGACGATTTCAAAAACTAATGTCTTCATTGTTTTACTGAAGTCTTAATGACCATGCGTGACAAGCCCGCGGGAGGTGCGCGGGCGCGGAGGGCAGCGCGGGGGGCGGCGGGAGCGGCCCCGAACCCGAACCCGAACCCGAACCCGCACCCACAGCTCGCCGAGCTCGGCGCCTCCTCTTCCTCGGCAAGCTGGAGGGATATTAATACACTCTCGTGAGGTGTTTACCTCCCTCCTCCGCAGCTGACTTCTTAAGGAACTTCGTGACCTGTACGTGAAGAAATCGAATATGCAAATAAAATGCTGGATATATTCGGATTTCTCCTTAAATTTCCCTGACACCCACGCCTACAGCGGAAAATCCTGCTTCCTTTTAACAGCCTTAACGATTTTCGCTTTACCAAAAATAAAATCCGATTTATTTGGCTTTTTCGTTTACTTTCCGAAGCTTTCCGTGATTTTCCGGCTTTATTCTTCTCCTCTTTCTTTCTTTTTCTTTCTTTCTTTCTCTTTCCCGCCTGGTGCTAGGCAAGCAATTGATGAAACAAAACAGATTATAAGATTAGCAGCAGGATTTTGTGCATATTAATGATAGGGAAGGGCACCGAATGGGTTTGTAATTGCAGATCTTGCGCTTGGGATTGGGAACTGTAGCCCTGCTACAGCAAAGACCCCCTGTGAGGTTTTCACATTGGAACTTAGGGGAAAAGTGAAAAAGTAATTACCAGAGCACAACACTGAAATGTTAAAGCACTTATTCTTTCTTTCAGCGTTCTGTTTTAAAGGGGGAAACGGGCAAAATGGAAAATAAATTACTTTCAAATAAGTAGGTTAGCACCTGAATGCTGGTGCGCATTTTCCCGTCCTTTTTTTTTTTTTTTTTTTTTTTTTTTTTTTTTTTTTTTTTTTTTTTTTTTTTTTTAATTCTAGCAATTATTTAGCCGGGCATTGCAGACCATCCAAGCAGCAGAAAAGGCGGAAGGGAGGGCAGGGACACGTCGGGAAAGGAAAGCTGCTCAAAGCTGTGGTTGGAAATTTAGAGGGATTTTTCTGGGGTGATTTTTTTTTGTTTGGTTTTGGTTTTTGTTTTTGTTTTGAAATCGGGACTTAAAAGGAAAAAAGTTTGTTTTGGTTTTCTCTTCGACACAAACATCAAACGGTATTTTAGCAAGGGATGCATTTCACAACCACAAATCCCTTACAGGAACGGCATATTCCTTGCAATATCGAGAAGTAACCTGACACTGAATTTTAACCCTTATTAAAGGTTTCTCCTTTTTTCTTCAGCCCCCTCTGAGTTTACCCTTCCTAAACTCTGGATTTTTGCGTTTCAAACCCAGTGCTCCGTTACTGACTTTTCTAATCCTTCTCTCCTGTGATTAAGAGCCAGAGATGGCTTGGCTTTAATGGCACCTACTCGCGCGTATTGTTTTAATTCTGTTTACGGAAAATCAATGTATCTGGTGGAAATTAGGCTTTGAAAACTTTTTTTTTACGAGCAAATAAAACGGAGTATTTGCTCCTCGGGCAGTAATTTCTGATTTTGAATTGGAGAACGAAGGGGGGTCGGGGGGGAAACCAACTTTGACTGCATTTCATCCATCCCATCCCTCCAACCCTCTTCTCCCACTTTCACCTCCCTAAGGTTCAGGGCATAGTAAAGCCCCGAGACAGGGCTAGTTTATAACAACTATTATAAAGACTTAAAAGTGGGAAGAAAGGAATAAAAGTTCTTGTGGGCAAGTATATTATTTTCTATTTCTCCCCATTGCTGCGGCTAGGGAGCCGCGCACCCCGGAGAGGGGAGCCCCGGGGAGCAGCGCCTGGCGGGGCGGGGGGAGCACCTCGGGTGGCTTTGGGGTGCTGGCATTTGCAGGAGGTGCCCCGCAGATGGGAGGAGTGTCCTCCCCACCCGGAGCTGAGAAGCTGCCAGCGGTGCCCGCGCGGCAGGAAGAAACCCCCGCGGCGCTCCGCACTGCCGCGGGACTGCCGGGCTGCAGCCGCCACACCGGGCTTGGGATGGATGCATGGATGGATGCATGGACGGACGGATGGATGGATGGAGCGCAGCCCCTGGTCCAGCAGAGATCGAGGCAGTCACATGCCTTCCTGGGCTGCTGCCAGGAGCCCTGGACACCGAGGAGAAAGGGAAGGGGGGAAGGGAAATGGGAAGGAAGGCAGAAGGAAGAAGAGGTCGTTTAATCACATTTGTTATTCTGCCATGAAAACGGTCTCCTCCAGCCACCCTCAGGCCCACAGAACCCCTTCAGTCGGGACCAGGGTGCCCATGGAAAGGCCACCTGCAGAGTGGGACACACACACACACACACACACATACACCAGCCTGGCACCAACAGTGCCTGAAAGGGACAGCACAGAAATTGGTGCTCTCCATTTCCATCTCACCTTCCCTCTCACAGTCCCCACTTGGCACTTGGCCTTGTCCTCTTGGTGCTCCTCAAACCTCCCTTTGCCTCCCAGTCCTGGGTGTCCCTCAGTGGGAACAGAATGGGGACTTTTCTCCTCACACTGGGGTGCAGGGAATGGGCTGCACAGTGGAAATGTCCTGTATTCACCCACACTGCAAGCAGGGGAGAGATCAGACAGCCTCACTATGTTTAGGGTTATTGCTTCCCCAATTAATTCTGAAGCTCCCAGTATGTGATATCAAAGCCAATACCAATAAGCTGATGCTCAGAGTGATGTCTTCAGACGGTCTTCAACAGTGCCCTGTTTCTAAAGCTGTTGTAGGTGCCCACTGCCTGCTGGCATCATTTGAAACTGATCATCCTGATGAGAATGAGGAGTGATAAAGGCCTGTGCTACCTTCTTGGGCCTCTGTAATTTAAAGTGTGATTCCATGTAGCTTTGGATCTTGTGTTTAGAATTTTATTCCTACTTCTTTTAGTGCTGCTAATGTCATCAAAGCTGTGCTGTCAAGCACAAACACCAGTTAAGGATTTTCTGAACTGAAGCTTGCTGAAGGTAAAGCCTTGTCTCTGTGTGAGACATGCCTGCAATAGCCTAGACTTTAGGGCAGGCATTCATGCTGCTGGGAAGATCTAGTCTAGGCTTCCAGACACCTGACTTCCTTCCTGACTTCCTTTTGCAGTAGTCCCGAATATATTAGAAATGTTTGTGCAATTCTGTTACTCTATGGGTTGCCACTGGAATTGGTTCATGTTAACTCTCCATGTCCTGCTGTCTAAAAATGCAGCTCAGATACAGTCAGTAGTGCATGTATCACTGCAAATCTGACCGTCACTGACAGCCTTACCTCCGGATTTGTCACCGAGAGGCCTCTGCTTTTAGAATACAGAATTAAATATTTCCAAGATGAGGGGGAAACCGGTGGCAGTGGATGTGCAAGAGCTGTCTGGTTACATCGTTGGTATTACTGTGTGAGAGCGCAGGCCAGGGGGAAAAGTCACTTTCACCCTCTTCAATTGTCAGCACTTGTGTCATCAGCAAAGAGTTTGTGTATTACTTTAAACTACTGGAAGAAATTCCCCCAGGTCTGTGGTATTTGGTGGGAGTGCAGGGAAGAGCCATGGTCTCTGCCCATGAGATGCCTCAAAAGGAGCTCGCCCTGCCCATCCCTGCCTGCCCCATGTGGCTTCTGGGGTGCTTGTGAAAGCTACCTGCTCATTTGAAAGCATTCAGGCACTCTCAACTCCACATAATGACTCTGCTCAGAGATCACTTAAAATATGTAGTAGGTAGAGACATCTATTGCCAACTGATTCTTTACAATCAGTTTTGAGAAAAACAGTTCCTTCTGAAAGAAAAAAGGACATTAGCCAGTTCTGTGCTGATGGCAAAACCTCTATTGGTGCAGTTCTAAGGCTTTGCAAGGAGTTACAAAATCCAGAGACAAACTGGGTTGACTTCTGGGTTTGCCATATAGACTAGTTGGTGTCTAACATTTTGTTGAAATATTAAGATTATGCCTTAATTTACAGATAAAGGCACACAGTAAGTTCAGTAATAAAAGATAAATATGTCTCTACATTGTGACCATATTAGGCAATTCTTTCTTTAATGTTTAATAAGCATTTGTTGAAGTGGGTATGTGAGGGCGATGTGTACAGAGCACATTACTGACAAAGCCTAAGGAAATAACTGTGTCTTTGTGCCTAGGTTTTCCTAAAGCAAGCATGTTCCTGAATATAGGGAGACAAAGAAAACTGGAAGCCTTCCCATCTTATGTGGAGGGAAGACGTAAAGATCTGTGCTTGGTTCCTTGCCTTGCTTCCCCATCACTGACATCAGTTTGTGTCAAGTTTACCAAAAAGCCCTGCTGCTGTAACACTCCATTTGAGAGGCAGGGGGGAAAGGATAATAAACTTTTTTTTAATTGCTTCCCTGGCTATAAATTAGCATGCATTGGGCTAATTTTTTTTTTTCCATGAACAAAAGCACAATTGACAGCAAGGCTTAGGAAAAGTAGGAAGGGAGTTCTGAGCCTCAAGGCTCCCCTGCGTATTGAACCTGAGCAGGGGGAGGTCTTGTCTGTGCCCAGAAATTGAAGGGCACTGAGAACTACAACAAAACAATAGGGATTTTTATGTTTCACTGACTGTTTTTGCAGCTGCATCTTCCCCCCTCCTCCTCTCCCCCCATTATTTCATGTGAGAACCAAGTATGAAAATAGAAGCCATGGTTTTCCCTCCGGATACAGTAAATGTGCATAAAAACAGGGCAGAAATCAAGAGAGAGCTAAGGGTAGTCATAACTCAGTGTTATGAGCAAAAGCAGAAATTGTTTTTTGCTTCTACACCATATTTCATGTCTGTAACCACAGAAGCAAATGCAGGGCTGAAGCCCAACTGCACTGTGAGTTCAGTGTGCTCCTCTTTGCATCATTGACACTCCTGATGGCATTTGAAGAGAAGCTGGTAGAAGCCACTGAGTTCTGCCTTTACAGCTCCCCTTCCAAGCTTGCCTCCCACTCAGCCTTAGAATATCTGGCAAACCATCTTTTCCCATGGCAAAAGCACATCTGAGATGATTTCTCTCCAGGGCTGTCTGTCTCCCTTACACTCCTCCTCTGGTGCATCCAGTAACCAGCCTGAACAAAGAACCAGCTACAAGGAAAAGTAGATGGGCATGTAACACAACTTGCAAAGTAGATACCCACAGAGATGTGGCTGAAGAGGCAGGACAATTTCTGGTGGAGAGTGGCTGAGAAATGGCTGAGGAATGAGGATGGAGAGGACAGATGCATGCCTATTCTCTCATTCCCTGCAGTGGAGCCATCCCTTGTTCTTGGCATCCATGAGCATCCTCACTATTTGTAAAACAAGAAAGAATCTAATTGAAGATCAGTTGCACAATGAGATGAGTTGCTAAAGGAAAGGGATGAGGTTTCTCTAGAAAAGGCAGGTAAGGGAAGCATTTGCCACAAAGCCTTCATGGGGGGGGAGGGTAGACTAGGAGTCTACCTCAGGTCTTATCTGGGAATTTTTTATATTACAGAAAATTTTTGATGCTACAAAATGTACGGAAATGAGAAAAAAAGAGAAGAAAGAGGAATCTTAAAAAATGAACAGAGGTTGAATAGGAAATTTACTTTCTTACCCCTATATTTTTTCAAGCTGTTCTGGCACCTTAGTTTGCTGCCTAAATATCTACACTAATGAACAGTTTCTCCCTTTGAAATTTTTTTTTCTTTTTTCTTTTTTTCTTTTGTCTTTTTTTTTTCTTTTTTCTTTTTTCTTTTTTCTTTTTTCTTTTTTCTTTTTTCTTTTTTCTTTTTTCTTTTTTCTTTCTTTTCTTTTCTTTTCTTTTCTTTTCTTTTCTTTTCTTTTCTTTTCTTTTCTTTTCTTTTCTTTTCTTTTCTTTTCTTTTCTTTTCTTTTCTTTTCTTTTTTCATTCTGTGAGGAAGACCTACAACACTACTATTTAGAGAGATAAAGAAGTCTCTGTATTTCTGCATGGTCCCTCCCTGATTTATTCCATGCTCTTCTTAACTCAATGCACCTTTGCCTCAGGGCAAAGTGGTGGTGGGCTGGAAAACCCAGATTATGGTCTTCTGAAGAGGCAGGAGCCCTGCCTCATCCTCCACACACTCCCTTGCAGAGATCATCTGTCTTCTAAGGTACCTTCCCTTTTCATTTATGAGGAGTCGTGTGAAGGCCCCATTCCCATCAGTGTGTCAAGCCTCCCTCCAACCAGAAATCTGTGTAGATGCTGAAGGTGTGACCAGGCACTTGGACTCCCAGGGTGGGTTTTCTGACAGGTACTGATTTCATTTCATGTATCAGTAACACAGCAGTGACTCCAGAGCACCAAATCTTTCAAGTTAAAGCACACTCCTCCTACTGCCAGTCAGGTTCTGATGATGTTTATGTCCTTTAAAATATGAGGGCTTTTTGTTTGCATCTTATTTTAAAACAAATTTACCCCAGAGGCAAATAATTGTTTTCTTATTGTATTATAGAATGGAACATTTGCAAAAGTCATCACAACCCTCATATTTGAATCAATTTCAGACTAATGTCCTGCTTTCCAAAGCTATCAGTTATTTTTTTGCATTATTTTGGCTGATTTTAAAATTGGTGTGTTTTTCACTGTTACTATTAGAATTATATTAAGCATCTTGTTTACAGAGCTGTGAAATGCTTTAAAAGCAGCAATTTCCAAACTGAAATTTATTTCGTCCAAAACAATGTCCTGGATATCCAGGTGGTAATAAACATTTTTCAACTGCGTATAAACTGTGAATTGTATTTGAAATTAAATCTCTGCATTAAAATCTGCATTGCTGAGCCTCCCACTGGCAGCCACTGTTCTTCTGAAGAGTGACATCTTCCCTTGCACTGGTGGGTCGGGAGTTCTTGCACAGATGTTGCTGAACGGTTTCCTATCACTCTTCCCATACTGGGACTTCATAGCCACATATGCCGAAAAAGTACAAAGGATGCAAGGTGTGTGAGGAATACAGGAGGAGGCCACCTCAGATTTAGTAACTATAGATGTTTTTGTCCTGACATACAAGGGTGGAAACCATTTTAGAAACCCCTGTTAAAGCAGCATATTGCTGATGTCACAAATTATGTCATTTTTCAGCAAGCTGTTAGGTAGCAGCAGGATACTTAGAGGTCCCAATCTGAGTTCACAGCTTGAGGCCTCATCATCCATTGAAGTCAAGGAAATACTCCAGTCCCCCGGTCCTCTGTTTACAAATAATATATCAAGAATCAGGATGCCCACAAATGAACTTTCAGGTACTGAGCTAAAGGAAATACATTTGTGAGTGTGTATTTCTATACATATATACATTCATACTATACATTATTTGTGTATGTGCATGCGTGCATTTGTGAGTAATGCAACTGAAGTCTGCAGTCTGACATTGGATTTTCTTTAAACCATCATTTTTCTCTATTCTTTGATATATAGAGTGGATTCTTCATGACCAATTTTGCGCACAGAATCCCCACCACAGTTAGAGATATCCACATCAAAAAGAGGTATACCAAGTACTCCCATTTTTCTCTCCTCTTTAACCTAGTGAGGGTATAAAAGACCTCTGATTTAACAAAATGTACATAGGAAGAGATTTGTCTATAACGGAGTTGAGAGGATTGTGCAAAATAAAATAACAGAAATGTCTATACACTTACTCATTAGTACAGCAGAATAGCTTGTTGGAGGCTCTCCTTACCTCCTGGATAAACCATATTTACTCAAATATGTGGTTTTCCCCTGATTAGAGTGGAATACACCATTGTGTTTTTTCAACAATTCACATGCACTTGGGAGACAACAGCCTACATTAGAAGACATAAAATACATAGTATGTGGCCTGAGGTTGTGAAACAGCTGAAGAGAAGGAATTAAATTCAAAGCTAGCTGTGCCAAACTCATCAGTGGGTGCTTTTAGCCCCCCTCCCCGTGTATTAGTGTAGCCAAGGACGTAGCATCAAGGCATAGCTTTGAATTTCCTGACTTTTGCCAGCGTGTTAACATCGCTCCCTTGGCAGAATGAGGGTCCTGGCAGGGAGATGGATTAGATGGCCAAACATGGCGTTTTAATCCCCACACCCTCTCCCTACACCAATTGCAGTATTTTGCTACTTATTTACTAACATAGTTGGCTGTAACTTCCTCTACTGGAAATATTACAGGGTTGGATTAGCTTCTCCTCTGCAGCATATCCTTGATTTAATTACCGCTGCAGCTATCCCCCACTATCTGCACCATAAATACTGTTGCTTACAGAAACATGATTACAGGATTAGAGTTATTGGGCCCTCGCCCAGACGAACGCAGTGACACAGCATAGCACTGGCACCTCTGAAAGCTACACTGACCTCAGGCATCTCTACATCAAAGGCCACGGCCACAATCTGAGCTTCATTAGCTTTCAAGGCTGAAGTTACAGGAGCACTACTTCCTCAGCCACTAATGGGAAACATTCTCCTCCATTTGCTGTTGAGGTGTTAAAAGTTCCTCTTAACATCAGTAACTGAGCTATAGCTTCACCGGTATCTCAGTAAAATAAAAATGAGTTGTGGAGTGGGAGCTGAGTTCAAATTGAAAAGCTATGTTGGACATCCCTTACTCAAGCAAAGGGCAGTCACCAGTGCAGGGATGCTTCGTGAGGAAGGACTACAGGGGGAGGTGCACCCCAAATCCCAGACTGGCAGCCACAGGGAAATTCCCACAGCTTCTGAAGGGTTTCATGTGGTTGTAACCAACTGTTTAATGATGGAGGTATGTGAAGGATGCCCTGGTTTTCATTTGTAGGATGTGATGTTCATGATTAAGCAGCTAGCTGCAGCTCAGAGCATCATTGGGTCCATATTCACCACAAGAAATCTGTGAACTGTGGTGGTAACTCCTCCAGCCCCCCTGGGTTCATCTGAACCAGCAAAGAGCAAACCTGGGAGGTAACCTTTAATTCCAGAGAGAAAAGCTAGTCAGAGGGAGAACCACAAGGTGATAAAGTACTAGGTTGGACCAAACTGAATTTTTTCTTCTAGCATAGGAAGAAGAAAAATGTAGAAATTTCTCTGAAATTTCAGTATGCATCAGTTCCTCTTTACACAGCTGAAACATTAGTGTTCCCTTTGTCTTGTCTTTTTAGGTGATACATTCTGGCATACAGATCACCTCTTACGGTGTTCACACATCTCTAGCAAAGTAGTTCAGGGCTTGCAGTCTTTGCCCTAATTGAAGAAACCAGGTAAGTGTCAAGATGACATGAAAGAAAGCCCAAGGTTTCATGACTCTCTATCCAGAAGGGGGGCGAAATGTTTGTTCCATGAAAATACTTGAGAATGGTAGGACATAGTCCACCACAGTGAGCACAGAAAAGCAGGAACTGGCTTTGTATGAGAATTAAAAGGCTGAAATACATAATTTTTTTATTAAAAGACCTTAATAAGAATAATTTTTAAAAATTAAAAAAAAAAAAAGAAAGAAAAAAAAGAAGAAAGTAGAATAGAGCTAGTGGATTTACACTGAAGGGCTTGCTTTTCTTTCTTCAGTCTACCTAGCCTTCTCTGGTGCTTTGTCTATGGCATTATAATTTCTATTTTTGAGCTGGTGCTGGATAAAGTGGCTTGCCCATGAGCCTCCCAGCTGGGCCGACTGGATAAGGTGGGCTGGTCAGGTTCTGTCAGGGATAACGGTATGGAATAACAGCCTGGCCTCTGGAGCGAAGCTGCTCCTTCTCCTCAGGAGGTAGGAGAGTTCCCCAGGTCTGAGGAGCTCCTCGTGGCTGGAAGATTTCATGGAAGATATTAGCAGGCTCCCATGCCAGCTTCAGTGTTTCCTCTAGCTTGTATGTTTGATAAAGCTTAGAAGCTTTCTTCAGCTGCCAAATTTAACTTAATCTCTTGGGTTTGTTCTGCAATTCTGTTAAGCATTCTGTTCATGTTATCAGAGCTCTTTTCAGTTTCCCAAGCTTAGAGCTGGGTTAGGAACTGAGTCATGTTTAGAAAGTAGAGTAAGAAGAATTCAGCTGATTTTCAGCTAAGCACATTTTTACCACAGAGATTTACAAAAAGGCATTTATTTCCTAGGAAGTTGTCACTGGATTTATTTTTAAATTAAATTACTATCATTCAAAGAAATAGGAAATTCCTCCTTATGTGTACATTTTGCATGAATTACTGATTCTTTCCAGGCTTTCCTTTTGCAGGGCAGTGACCCTCAGCTCAAACACTGCAACAGCTCTCTGACCAGTGACTCTGAACAGCCACTGCTGTTACAGCAGAAATCCAAGCCCTTTGCTTTGCAAACTAGGCAGGTATTTGATGTTAATTAGAAGCACTCACTCCCTTTACTGAGTAAGATCAGGGGTGGTGTGGAGGGATAGGTTGACCCAGGGAGAGTAAGGAGGGCTCTTCTCCCTGTCAGCACCAGGACCTGCAGCCCTTCCTATCATTGCACATGACACACATACAGCTCTACAGTCATTTTCACTTTCATTGTTTCAATTACTTTTATCCATAATTTTTATAATTTTCATTATTTTCTCACTTTGGGACAAGGCAGTGTGAAGCATGGTACAGTTAAGTGGACACAAAAAGGCTTAACAGTAGTAATTGGATCCAGGTGAGAGTGTGGCTCTTTAGAGCTGGCACATTCTTTAAAGGTTTTTTAAAGAACACCAGTTTTTGGTGTGTCTCTAATGATTATTGCTGTAATGATTTTAAGGTGCTCAAGGCTCCATGGAAGGGTCTAATCCAAAGCCTAGAAAGGTGGATAGGAATTTTGTATTGAGAGGAGCCAAAAAAATGCAAAGTTTTAAAGATCCAGACACAATATTTCTAAGATTGTCTTTATATAAGAAAATAAAATGGGGGAAGGAAACAATTTCTCTCTTCCTCTGGCCCGGCATGCTTTGATGGAAAACAGGGAGGTGATCTCACAAACACTTGCTCCAACCTCCTGTTCATAAGTAGCAGGAAGGCCTGTCAAACCTGTCAAACTCCTTGAGCTCCTGGGGTTTACAGACTTCTCTAAGCCACCCCAAGCTAAACCACAATCCCATAAAGAAGCCTTTTCAGTAAAACCTTCTGCCATTTGCCTGAAGCCAACAAATCACTCATTTAAAAAAAACTACTTCTCATTTGGAAACATCCCTTCCCCCTGTGCTTGCTCTCTCCTGGTAAAGCCCCGAGCAAAGGCCTTGCACCATCAGTTTTTTGCAGGAACCTGCCACCACAGGGTATGTCAGATGCCAAAATCTGCAGTCCATACAGAAATCAAAGTTTTGCTGGTCCAAGGAGAGTCTGGCTTGGATAAGGACTGCAGAAGTGACCTGACTTCTGTAAGAGCTCAAGGTCAGTGCAGGATGGCTTGCATTCATTTCTGTTCCTTGCCTCTTGGTGGGCTTCTCTGAGCTTCTTGGCTCCAGCTAGCTGTCATGGTGCATGTCCCATATTCTTTGCTGGAGATCTAGAAGAGACATCCAAGCTGTCTGATCTTTGCCCTTCCTTTCATTCTCTATATTGCCTCATCCTTTTCCTGAAATTTGTTGTGAAAACAAAAGCTCTCAGACAATCACCACCCGTACCAGCCTTTGTGTTCATGCTACACCCAATGGCTGCAGCTCTCCAAACTCCCCTCTGTCCCTGCCCTGCCAGCATATGGAAACCTTCAGATCCAAGACCCCAGCTGGCCATGGAAAAAACCTCTGCAGTTCTCAGAACCACTGCTCTGTTTTAGTGTCTAATCCAGTGATAGAAGAAAATAGTAGCCCCAAAAGAAGAGGGCAGATGTGAAGTAATTGTCGATTTTGGGGGCATTTCTGGATTTATTTGAATGGAATTGCAGGGGCACATTTTTCCCTGAGTGACCATGGTTTGTCAGCTATTTTTCAAAATCATTTTGGGCTTGTCTCAACTGGCATATGTCTTTGGTAATTATGTGACTAGTTATATGTCAAATCATATTCTTTGATTTATAAGTGGCAGATCAGAGGACAAGATACCATATTTTTTTCATGTACTTGCTGAGAGTAACAGAATCATACACAAAGTTTGTCATGGCAGAACCATAGCAACACCATGACAAAAAAACCAGAGATTCTTCAATGGGACCAAAATGTGGCAACTTCAAGCTGCAATTTATTCACAGTGCAGGAGACACTCTCTGGTAAGAGTTAAGCAGTCATCAGTACATGCACCGTAAGGGCAGAGGTATAGCAGAGGCAAATCTGTTGACAGCCCAGTAAACAATGACACCATAAAAACTAAAGCAAAACTTAAAACATACCCCAAAATACAGATTTTGTAACCTGGCACTTTGTCTGCGCTATGAGCTGAAATCTTGTTTCATTTTACATCTACTCTCACTTAGCATGCAAAAATCCACCCATGACCACCCAATTCAACGCTTGGCAAACTCATACCCTATTAAATGTTTGGTTCTAAAGAGATATTCAGGCAAAGCAAAGGATTTCTTTCTCTACAACCTTAGAAACAGCTAAAAACTCTTCAGCGGAGGCTGCAATGCTCATACTGTGTGAAAAAGGAGCAGTGCATGGACAATATTATAATTGTTGTTGTCCAGAATGCAAAATATAAAAACAAAGTTAAAAGGAGAGAGAACCAATCTAATATACTTCCTTAGGATCTGGAGCTACTGACTCCATAATTATGCCCCTTAATAGACACAAGCAGGCATATGACAGAAAACATGAATTAATCTCCAGTTCATTACCCATGTTCCCATGGACTGAGACTTCTCCATGGCAAAGAACATATGTGTTTTGAGATAATACTCATCCATAACCATGGATTTTATCCAGAAATGGTGCATAGCCCTATATATTAACAAACACAACTACTACAGTTGTTGATTTTATAAATGTACTTGCAGGAAAGAATATGAATGTAGCAAAAAAAATGGACAAAAATATTTAAGATGCACTGACAAAAAAACCTCTGCCTTTTCTTGAAGCTCTTTTCCCTTATGCTTCATGCTTTTGTTACTTAAGAACAACCACTGTAGTTCAGGATGAATAATGGCCAGCAAGCAGGTGTGTGCTGGGTTTCCAATGAAAAGGATGAGGGAATGCACTGACACTTCCAGTGCACTTCTACAGCCTGCTCACCTCTTCCATCTGTAAAGGACAGCAAGACACCCCAGCTCATTGCACTGTCTCAGACCCTGCACTAATACTGATCTGTGTTTTGTAAGGGCCAGAGTCCTTACAAAAGGTTCATATAGTGAGCAGTTAGGATAAATGATCCATTTGTCTGGGACCTGAGCAACAAAGATGAGCAGTCACTTAGACCCAATCCTGTGGCAGTCTGTGCTTTGGGTGTTAAATCACATTTTTTAGTATAGCCAAGCTTGAAAAGGTACAGTGAAAAGTTGGAAAAAGTTTCATAGTTCTGATAAAACAAGCAATGTCCTCAAAATTGTATTTACAAGAAAATAAAGTAGCCAGTACTTTGCATGATGTGCTAAAACTGAGGGCTGACGCACCAGTGGGTTAGGGGGAGGCAGAGCAGATCGCAGGACTGTTCACTTTGTCTGGGAAAGAGTTGACAGGATACACAAAACCAATGCATGCTCGAGGCAGCCATGTTGGCTTCTGCTCCACTGGAAAGAGAAATGTTTGCCACATGGAATCAGAAAACATTGGCAGGAAAAGAACTTTAATTTCCAAACCTGAAAAGGAGTGTTGCAAGCATTAAAAAAAAAAAAGCAGGGGAGGAGAGGAATAACATTCACCCGGACTCTCTGATTTCACCTTCAGACCCTGACCCCATGATGGGTATGTTTGAAAGTAATTGGTTTGTGAAAGAGAGCTTAAAGGTAACTTCTGAACGCACGATGGGGGAAAAGCCTGTGTATCCATCACCTGTGAGCTGGGACAAGGATGAATAAATGCTTCTCAGAGGAAGGCAGTGCAGCTCTCCCATACCAGTTACCAGCACAGAGACGTGGCTGATGTTATAGATGTGTATATGTAGTTATATACATACGTACTGGAAAAGGCAGTGGAAGAAGTCCCAGCTAAAACATGCGCTCCACAAACATTCAACCTTCTACATTTCTCCTGATTTCCACCTTGATTCAGCTTAAGACTCAGGAGAAAGACAAAACGGCATATTTATTTCTAGCTGGTGTCATCAGAAAGTGACAAAAACCTTACGAGACATTTTGTCTCATCTACAGCCTTCCATGCCTGCTGTCATTTGCCTCCCGAGCCTAATGGAAACCTGCCCTGGATGGTCTGTTCTTTGTTATTCTTTCAATTTCCTCGTCTTTTATTTATTTCCCTTGCCTCTCAAGAGCCATTCAGAGGTCCCATTACTTCCTGCTGGCCAGGGAAGGCTATGAGAACAAATAGTTATATTGGATTAAAATACACACACTACACAAGAAAAACTGAGGGAAGGGGGCAAGAGACTTGCTTAGCAAAGGGTGGTGGAAGTCGTGGGACAGAGAGCTGCCAGAAATATTGATGCAGGCTTTTATGTCAAGAGTTGTTTTAGACATAATCTCCACAAAGAACAGAGCATCTGAATCCTTACCATAGTGGTACTGCAATTTGAACCTGCATATATTGAATTAGTTCAATGTTTCCTTTGGATTTTAAATGAAAGTGTGTTTGAAATAATGCAAATTACAGTTCTTGGCAGTGTGGGTTCTCCTGCCCATAGGAGGAACGGGTCACTCTTACAGCAGGAAGAGGAGAGCTCACACACAGCATGCTTCCCCTCTGCAGCAAAGGTGCTACACCAGCCTCATCCTAGAGGAGAACAATGTATTTGCTGGAACCATGGGCATCACTAGCCCCCCATCTCTAGGGCAAATGAACCCTGTGGTCCATGCTTGACCCAGGCAACAGCAGATTGTATCTGCTGCATTTGGAAATTTTCCTTTCTATCATCTGTTTAAAAAGCTATCAGCAGGTGCTGAAAACTGCAGCCTCCAACCTAGAGACCAAGAGCCAAAATACCAGAGGGGAAAAAGTCAGTTCTTGACAACCACCTGACTCCAGGGTTGGACGAGCCAGAGAGACAATCTGCTGCTATGGGAGATGCCACATCAGAGGAGGGAAGTGGTAGCACCTCATTCAATTAGTCTTTTTTTTTTTTTTTTTTCTGAAGCTACAAGTGGCAAGGGCCAATTCCTTGCCTTTGTGAAGTTATAAGGCCAGTGATCCTTTCTGGTGCCATAAAAGAGTGAGACCAGCTTGCAGCTGATCAAAAAAGGTTAGGTGCTACCTGTGCACCACCCAGAATAACAAACTAGTCATTTAACATTAGCTGTGTAAACGGAATACTGCTATTTATGCACATCCCAACGAACACAGGAGAATAAATTCTTACGTGCCATATAATTATGCACACACTGATGTAAAAATGGGCTGATATAAAATAAATATGCATATAGATATGCCTTTGCCTATTCCAGCCTCCGGGTTATAGCATTGCCAATGTGTTGACATAAAAATGCGCTTTTATGGATCACATCTAAGTAGGAATCTGTGAAAAGGGATTTTGTTTTGGCTACAGCCCAGTCTCTTAATATAATTACTATTTTTACTACTGCTGCTACTACTACTACCACAGAGAATTGGGAGCCCCCTTGGTTCTACCTATGGTACAAATAACGAGAACAAGCCTGACCTAAAAAACAGGAGATCTGAGAGAGAGACAGACACAATGTGATTATCTCCAAGAGTAACAGGACAGTCCCTGGTGTGTCCTGGGCCCTCTCTGCCACAACTTCATACATGGCTTTCTCAGGGAAGAAAAGAGGAGAAAAATTACTTTATTAGTGCAATGGGAAGAGTGGCTTTTGTCACATTTGGTGTGGTCTTGCTCAGTATTCTCGATGTTTTTGCAGCAGAGATGGAGTTAACCATTGGTGAGGGTTGTACATCCAGGGCTGCTGGCTGGTGGCCGTGGCTGCACCTGGACAGTTTCCCCATGACACTGCAGGCCACCACGGTGGTGGCTGTGCAGCAGAGGCAGCAGCTTGCTCAGGCCTCAGACACATTGGCAAATGTGGGGATGCAAGAGCCGAGCAAGCATCTCTTTCCTCCTTTCTTTTTTCACCTGCCCGCCTTTATTAGGGACATAGTGCAAGTCAATGTGCTTTGTTTCAGCCTGAAAATCAGAAATATCACTCCCTGACAGTTTTTCAATACAGAAGAGTTTTTTTAAAATCTCTCCAAGGACAAAAAATTCACTCTGAGTGCCATTTTGGCATTTCCCAGATCTCTTGTCACTTCAAGCTGGGTTCTGCTGGGTGCTTTACGAAAAACCCTCTGAAAGTGCTACTTTCTTTCTGACAGCTATCTTAATCACAGGCGCACGGCCCATGCAGCCGGGAAGCATCCCCACCATGGCCATTGCTCTATACCAGCCACACTTCTTCTGAGGGAGCTGTTTTCTGCCAGCCCTGAAGCTCAAAAAATGCAATAAAAGAAAATGAGAGCATACCCTCCCCTCCTCTCCTCCCCCCAAAAGAACATTTTGAGAGAAAGGTGCAGAAAATGCAATGTGAGCCTACCCAGTAAATAGCAGTGGGCTCACAAGGACTAGGAAATCTGTCTGCCAGGAGGCCAAATGGTTTGCCTGCAGCTCCAGGAAAAGAGATGTTATTTGGTGCTTGAAATCATTTAAAGAAAACAAAGGATGACTGCTACATGCCTGCCCATGATCGTCTGGAGCACTGTGCTGTTGTGGGATATTTATGCCAACCAAATGGCAACAGAATGCCAGTGTGTGCATCAGGGCTGCACACAGGTATGCCTGCAGGACCAGCCCCCGACAGCTCAGCACACAACAGCTCACACAGCGAACCCCAAGGAAGGGAGGACATCCTTCTCATTTTGTCCATTTTACAGGTGCTGAAAGGGGGGCTGGGGAGATTTGCCACCAAGGGGGTCTGTCGGAGCTGGGATTGGTGGTTATGGGTCCCAGCTCTCAGCCCTGTGCACAGACCATGTCTCTTGGAACAGATTTGGGGGAAGATTTTTATTTCTCTCACACCAGAGAGAAAAACAAAACACTTTCCAGGTTCCACTAAGGGAATTATTTCTTTTCCAGCTTCCACTAAGGGAATTATTTCTTCCTGAAAATGCTGTGTTTATTTGCCTTAAGGGTGCTGTTAGTATTAGCTGAGGAAGAAATCCATATTGTCAATTAAAATTTTATATCATCCCAGAGAGAGCCTAAAGAAGATAGGCTTTCAGAAGTAAGAATAACCAAGTTTGCATATAATGATGATCAGCAACAAGAACCATCATTTAGGAAAACTTGGAAATGATCCTGCTCTGCTTGCTGTCCATGTAGTCACACATATCAAATGATTTGCATGTACACTACTAAAAAAAAAACTGTACTACTAAAAAAAAAACTACCCCTAGGTACTTCTGTTTTCAACTTTTTCTTTCCAGCCATCCAGCATCAATCCTGCTCTGAAACCCTTCAATGCCAAAAAGAGTGTGAAGATTTCCTACCTCATTACTGCCTTTCAAAGGCAGCCACAACCACAAAATATAGACCTCAGGGAAGGGGGAGAAAATCTCTGCATGCTCAAACAGAACCCCACCTGCCAGTTATCTCCTCTCCTTTGTGCTTTGAAGAAGTATCTCACCTCTTACAAGGGAAACAAGTTTGTCATGGAGGGAGATGTGGTTAGTAATTCTGTCTGTGCTTCCCTTGCCTCTTCTGAGCTGACAGTGCCGTGGGCCCAGCACTGCCTCCCATGCTATAAAAAAAAAAGTCAGTCTTGAACCAGACTGACTCCCTGGCACCCCTGGTTCCTCCCAAGACATGCATTTCCCAAACTGTCCTTTAAAAATGCAGTGCTGGTGGCTGAAATGATGGTTAGCCAGCAGCAACTGGACCATGACAGAAATGTGAGTTTATAACCTGGCAACACAATTTTGGCTCTGAAATGTAATTGATCCCATTATGATCTCTGCACTCAAAAGACTTGAGTCTTAAATAATCTTTCATTGAAGGATAATATCCTGAGTGTATTTCGGCTTTTGTGAAGTTTAGTTTATGATCTATTCCTGGCCCTTTTCAGCTATCAGATATGTTTTCCCAATGCTCCTCTTGATGCTTTAATGCTACCTCAGTTAATAATACCTGCTGGAGTGGCAGCAGCATCTCTTGGCAAACTAAATGTGCCCAGTCTCAGGAGTCAAAATCTGAATATGTATAGAGCACGTAAGTAATCATTAATGCATAGCACGTCCCCTCTGGTCATTGAAATAAATTATTGACATCAACATCAACAAGAAATAAACCAGGTGCCGCCCCAATGGTTGAGACCTCATAGGTAAGCATAAATTATCAGAATGCTTCAAAATTTCTAAACCTTCTTAAAACAAAAGAATAATCATGCAGTGTTGGTTGTAAAGATATGTGTGTGCACATACATGTCTGTGTTTGTGCTTGAGCACGTATGCACACCTTAATATGTGCACACCATCATGTTGTGGCGTTAATCATTTGTCTTAAATGGCTGGTGAGGGATCCCTATAGCATCTATATGTGCATAGCCAAGATTCACACCTGCCCTGCCAATTCCTATTGCCACACAATCTACAAATTGCTTCTGGAAAAGTGTAATCCTGGTTTTACCTCTATATTTTAAAAATCATTTCCCCCTGTATTATCTCTTCACAGCTTTATACATTTATGCTTTCACTCTCCAAATGCCTTGACTAGAATGCTATATCCCTGAACAGAAATATATTCCCCCCTGCTATTTTTCTGCAGGAGCCTGGTTCATTCAGAAACAAGGAAAAAAATACGAATTATTGTTTTTAAATTCCCCAACGTGCAGAGCTCAGACAAGCCACAGATGCAAATGTGGAAAGCAAATGTAGTGCTGGCATTAGGAAATGGCTGGGTTCACTGCGCTTGTAAGAAAGCACCTTTATTATTTAGGCATGGTTGTAAGCTGCCATTTTGATATAATCCCTGGGTTTCTGGACTGGTTACACAGAAGCTGGCAGGACACATCTACTGTATCCCCATAATACCCAGCCATCAATCAAGCACCTTCTGCCAGCACGGAACTGCACTCATTCCCAGAGCTGGCAGCCACAGACAAGCCTGCACATCCATGTCACCAGCAACTCACATATCCATCCCTTTTGTCACTGGGGAGCACCAGGGCCTGTGCTAGCACAGCAAATGATACTGCTGCCCTCCATGAGTCAGAAGTCCAGTGTTGCCATGGGGAATCCTGAGCTGGAACATGTCCTGTTGTGTCAGAGCATGGGCACTGCCCCAGCAAGGGTAGAGGTGGGGTTCTTTCCTCAGGAGGTGAAGGCTGCCCTCCTCAAAGGAGCAGACAGAGGCAGTAGATAAAATGTGCATGGCCTTCTCCCCTGGGGACTAGCTTGGGCCTTCTGTACATTCATTTCACCATCATCCTTTCCAGCCCCATATCTGGGCTGCCCAGTTGCCCAGCCAGAGGATGGAATACATATTCCTCCCCACCACTGTCCCTGCTGGCTTGTCAGACCCACAGGTGCTTTGGGGAGAACGGAAGCTGCAAGTGATGCTTCTGGTAGAGCAGCATGTAAGATGGACTTGACAATGATGTCACCCCACGTTTTCTGGCACTCAAAACAATTTTTTTTAAATAAAATCCTCCACTCCACCTTGACATTTTTAATTTGCTTTAGATACAATAAATGGGTTTTGTAGAATTCTTACTTCTTCAACAGACAGGCAACTGAGAAAGGGAGAGAGCAATGCCTTAATCTCTAGGAATGCTGGAACTCTGCTTCTTAAGTGGCAAAGAAATAAAGAAAACACTACAAAACAGGCCATTAATATAAGGCCACATCTGCCATTAAAGGGAACTTTTCTGCCCCTCTGTGCCCCATGCTCTGTGCTGTGGCAAGGGGTTGGTAGTGTCCTTGGAGAGCTCAGGGGAGAAGGCAAGTGGATGCCAGCAGCATCGTCTTCCTTTCAAGATTGTTTTTCTTTCCCCTATATCCTGGAAAATCCCTGTGGATTTTATTCTTCTAACGAACACGATCTGAGGGTGTTCAGGTGAGATCAGTGCCTGTGTGGAGGAGAGGGCTGGGAACCAGGTGTGTGTACACGGATGTGTTATCTGTGTCTAGAGGGGGTTTAGTTGCAATTGCAGACATTAACTCTTTTTGGGTAAAACACAAAGCAGAACTGGAGCAGCCAAGAGGAAGATAGACTTAAGCTTTATGGTACCTTACAAAACACTGAATGTAGCTCCATTTACATGGCTATAAAATGTTGCTAAATCCTTATTTTGCCAGCTCATTTTCGTCTTGGGTGACTGGGACTATTGACCTCCCTGCTTCACTACCCCACTGGAGAGTTCAATGCCCACAGCTCCTTTTTGTATTTGGGCTTAAGATCTTCCCATTTTTTCTCCTTTCTATTTAAGAGCCACCTGGTGCAGGATTAAACCCAGCTCAAAGTTCCCTCTCCAAGCACTGCCTGGCAGGCTCCTACCCAAGAAAGATCCCGGGTGCCAGCTGCAAGCATCAAACCCCACAGGTATGCTCCCAAGTGATCAGAGCAGGTTAATCTCATTCCCGGGTTATATTTCTCTAACCCTGGCAGGATGCACTAAATGGCAAATGCATCTGGCATATGAACATTGCCAACTAGAGAATAGAAATCTAAGTACTGATGAAGTAAATGTTGATAAAATCCTGGGCAAATTGCCCTGGGTTGGGAGATGGCATAAAATAATTCAAGGTTTTCAGGCATTGCATGATTAAATGTTTCAAGGGAGGCTTTGGGGAAGTTTTTCTGTGCTAGAGGACAGGGGGAAAAAGAATCCAAGGGCTGTCCCCAGCAGTTATGCACACTAGGGCATGGCTGTTGAAGCCAGCGCCTGGTGCTGCCCTGGCTCACCACCAGCAAACTTGGAACCTAAAAATCTGCTCTGGGCCAAGCCTGCTTCCCTGTCCTGCAATAAATGAGAAGAAAAAAGTCAAGGGAGGCCCCCCACTATGAGGGTACCTCAGCTGGAGTAGAATCAAAGCAGCAGACCTGTCTTGGGCCTTCCCTGGCCCTTGGGATCAAGGCTGTGCCTAAGCTCGGTCTGAGCTGAGTTGGTTTGTATTTGGCTATAGTTTTAAAAGCAAAGCCTTATTTCACTGTAGAGAGTCTGCATTTTTGTGGAATTAAAATATTTCTTAATTAGATGTTGTCTCTTAGTAGAATGAAAAAAGGGTTTTTATTTCGCTTTACTTTGCCATTTTAATTTACTCCCATTTGTGTTTAATAACTGGGTAGGGGAACATTAAACAGCTGGTGTAAAATATTTGGTAGCATGGCCCCGACTTTCAAACACAATCTGCCATCCGAGTTGGTGATTGTGGGTATCTGGGAAGCTACTTGAAGGTTTGGGATAGGGGAGAGCTGACTGGATTTGTCCGGCTGAACCTCCTCTCCTCACCCATTTCCCACAGGAAGCAGCTTTCTTCCTCCTTAGTACAGATGAAAGGGATGTATCCTGCAAGAGGGTACAGCCCCAAACAAATGTCTGTGAGCTCCCAGGCAGCGATGAACAGCACCAGGGCCAGAGGTGGAGGGTTGCCAGTCCAGGGGTGCAGGCTGGGCAGGCAGGGACAGGCAGGAGAAGCAGGACCGAGCAGGGAGGGTGGGCATGGGCACGATGGACTAGCGCAGGCAGGCACGAATGGGGCTGGGCAGGCATGAGCAGGAGCACTCGTGGCCGGGCAGGACGGGCCGTGGGGCAGAAGGGACCGGAGCAGGAGGCCGGGGAGTGCTGAGTCGCCCCCCACGGACACTGCCCGCGACTCGCCGAGGATCCGCCCGTGACATCCCTCCCCCGTGGGGCCTCGGGACCGCGCAGCGGCAGAGCCTGCACCCACCCAAGCGGGGTTTAGTCTATAAAACATGTCCGGGCTGGGATCCTGCTCCCAGTTCCATAAAACTCACGGCCACGGGCAAGGGCAGGATTCGCTCCTGGCCACGGGCAGGTGTCTCTGCCGCAGGCCACCTCTGCTCCTTGGAGCGGGACACAGCGAGAGCACGCACTGCGACGGCTGTCCGCCAAATCCGGGCTCTGGGCTGGACGGGGAGGATGAATGGCATGGGGTCCTTCTTTCTTTCTCCCTCTACCCACGAGCAACTCGTGTCACCCACGGCTGACGCGCTGACTCTTCCGGTTGAAGCCAGCGCTACTTTCCCCACTTGCACCTCTCCTGCTCTGCAAAGCCTAGTGTTACCCCACCATTTCCAGCCCCACGCCCTAAATACAGCACCCTACAACATGTACCAGTTCCCGCGACTCTGAGTGAGCACTCTCTGTGGAACAGTTCCTCCGGGGATTTGTAGATTTGGGAAGAGGAGGGAGAGAGGATGGTACAGGTTTTCTCCCCTACAGGAAAGGCTTTTTTCTTTTTCACGTTTAGGGTTTAGGCTCTGTTCCTGTCTCCTGCCCGGCAAGAAGAGAGCTTGCCGCGCTGGGACTGCTCTCTGCCGCCGCGCAACCTCGGCGTCCGCGCAGTCTCGCTCGCCTCTTCCCCGCTACCATCGCGGGGGAACTCCCATTTATCCCAAACCCGGCGACAAAGCCGCCCCGCTCGGCTTCTCGGAGGGCCGTTTACGGACAGAAGAGATTGGATATGTCCGATGTTTAAGCGATTTAATATTAAAAATACGTATAAATTAAAATCACGCCGAGTCCCGGCTGCTCCGCGCAAGTAAAGCGTCTCTCTCCCTTTCGACTACCAGATGATATTTTGCGGGGGGTTCCCTGCTATTTGCCTGAATTTGGAACCCTCCGATACTTGCCCTAATCCCGAGCTGTNCCCCCGCCCCTCTCGGCGTGTTTTATCACCCGTGTGCGAATGGCCTCGCAGCCCCCACGGCGACCCTGCACCGCGGCCTCTGTCCTGCCAGCGCCACCAGCCCCCCGCCTCGGCCCGTGCCAGCTGGGGGGCTCCGAGGCTGGCTCCCCTACGGCCCGGGCCAGGGCCGATGGAGACCCACCACGCCCGACGGGATGCCCGGCGGCACGATGAGGAGGTGTCTTGCCTCGGACCCGGGCTCTCGCCACGTCGAGGATGGAAATTAAGGATCGCCTCATTCCCTCGGCCGGTAGGAGCCGACCCAGGCAAGTACCGGCGGGGCTGTTCGTCCCGTTCACAACCCACGGACGGGTTTCCGTGGGGAAGGACCAGGCCGGCAGCGGGGCGAGAGAGCCCCTCTGCAGGTGAACTGCCGAAATGTGGGCAGCGCCTGAGAACCAAGAGTGGGGGTGTCGTCAGAGCAGAACACGGTGCTATTCCCTTCAGGGGTACCTAAGAGCCCGACCCGCCCCTTTTTTTTCCCGTGCGTCCCTGCCTCGGTGCCCACTCGCGAGTGGCTACGCATAAGCCCAGGAGCTTGCAGGTGTGCTGCAGCCTGTAACGGGGCATCAGCTCCCCTCCGTCCCTCGCCATGGGGGAGAGTGAGGGAAGTGAGCCGACGGCAGGCAGACACCCCAAAACAGCCCCCAGTCCCTAAACCCCAGCCCGCCTGGAGTCTTTCTGGGAGCCAGTACAGCCCGAGGAGGGAGGGGGCTGCAAATCTCTCCCCCTGGGGCAGCCCGGAATCCCTGCCCCTCACCGCCGGCGGGCCCGGCACAGGGCCCGAACCGGGTGCACAGCGAGGCGGCCGCGGCAGCCTCTGCGGTGGGAGAGAGGGGCCGGGGCTGTCGCCTGGGGGCAGCCGTGGGCGGCCCACGCGTGAAACCGCCTCCCCGTGGGAGGCCGCAATGGCCAGGCGCTGGCTGCGGGAAGAAGCGGAGGAGGCCTGGCTGGTTACGAGTTTATGCTCCTCTCCTCCCGCCCCCCACGGTCACGTCCACCCCACGTCCGAGGCGGCTTTCCCTGCCCCTACCCATCCTCTTTTCTGCCCGAAGCCCCCCAAACGAAAGCCTCTTTGCTGCTCCCCCCAGCGCTTAGCACTGGGTTCCCCCCAACACGCACACCCACGCCCTGCCCGGCCGCGGGCAGCTGATTCGCAGCTGCAGCCCTTATTTCATGCCCTTCAAGGCACCGAGCCGCTCCCTTTTGTCCTGGCTGCGGATGACCNCCCGTCCCTCCGCCCTCCTCCCCTCGCACGCCCCGGGAGCCGCCGCCGCACCGCGCCCGCCTGCCCGAGGAGGGGGGCACAAGGAGACGGGGACCGGTGCCTCGTCCGCGCCGTGTTTGTTTTGCTTTCCCCCCTGAACGCTAGATTAAGACGTGAAGATTACACTTTTATTGTGGCGGCCGAATAATACCACGAGTCAACACACACAGCAAACAAAAGTGCTTGTAGTACATGGCCAACCCCGCTGGGAACCGGGCTGCGGGCTGCTGCAAAAATCAAGCTCTTCAGTGCTAATTACAAATAAATGATGATGTGCTCACTAAGTAATTGATTTAATGAAGTTCCTATGAAACTATTAAAACCGGGTAGAGGTCAGGCTGGAGACGCCCCAGAGCGCCCATTGTGGGATGTTTAACTCCGCCAATCTCCTCGGAAAGACATCGGGGCTAATAGGTGAAGTCACAGCTGGGTCGGGCTGACTTTTGCAGCACCGGCACTGGCCTCCCCAATCTCGCCTAGCGGCCCGCACCGCAAGTTCGGGGAAGTGAGTCCCCCTGGCACACCCCCGGCCCACTGTTCCCACCCTCACCCTCCCCTCTCGCATCCCCTCTCCGGGGGGTGGCTGCTCGCCTCCTCCCCCCTCGGCACGGAGCCCCCCGGCGCGGCTCCCGCGGGGTGCCCATCCCCGTCCCATCGGGGCTGCGTTGGGTACTCACTCGCTCGGCCCGGCCGCCTCGCTTGCACCTCAACCAGGCGCCTCCGCGGCTCTCCCCAGCCTAATTAAATAGGGGAGAAGTGGAGCTCTGAACTTGTGTCTACCACTACAGGACAGCTGTAATTCCACCCCCCCATCGGGCCCGAACCCCCCCACTCCCCCCGCATACTCAGACACACACACACTTCTTGAAGAAACTTAAGCTAGGATGCCAGGTAGGGTGCTTGGGAGATTTTGGCAAGGTGCCTGGAAGGGGATGTATGCCCATTTTTCCTTGAAGGGTTTTCTTGTTTGAAAGGCCATTTGGAGCGCTTTAGACGGGCTTGCCGAGTGAAAGGAAGAGGAGGAGGAGAGGGGGAACATAGAGATTGAAAAAAAAAAAAAGTAGAAGAAGACGAACAGAATCTGGCTATTGGGTTTCCCAGCCTCACGCTTGGCTTTCCCCTCCTCACCACTCGGGCAGGGCAGAACTGAGGTGAACCATTCCCCCCCTGCCCCCATCCAATTAAGGGATCCCTTAATCCGACCTGAGCTCTGAGTGCACTTCGGGGCAGTAGGTCCCCGCTGACCCCGGGGGGAACGGGGGCACACCCCCCACCCACCTGCAAAGGATCCCTCTGCGCCCCCTTGCTTTCAACACCCGGTGCCTTTGGCAGGTTGAAAAGGAGTCGTAGAGAAAAGCGGAGCCGCCCCCCAATTTGCGCCCCCGCTGTTGGTATTTGCTGAGCGCGGAGACGATGCCCCTTCACGGGCAAAGCCCCTCTCGGCCTCCAGCGCTTTCAGGGAGGGAGGCAGGAGGCGCCCCATCGGGGTTCTAGGAACCCCCACGGCGGCCGGGGCAGGAATGGGGCCCGGGAAGGGCTTCTCCCCGAAATGAGGGGTGTCTCGATGCTCCCCCGCGAAGGGGAGCGCAGCGAGTGCCTAAGTACGAGAAGGTAAATGCAGGGCGAGGCGTCCCGCCCGATGTCCCCAAGACTGTGTGTCTGCCCCACGCGTGGCTGCCGGGGGCTCTGCCCTCGCCCACCCCGCTGCCTGGTGCACTCCGGGGGCTACCCTACACTGAGGGTCGGCATCATTTACGGGGCCCGCAAAGGGCAGCGCCAGCAGCTGCCTACATTCTGCTGGGGTACAGCAGGAAAGGTGCACAGGCACACGCCACGGCTACCCACGCAGCCACGCGTGGGCTCCCGCACGGGGCTGCCGCGGGACCCGAGGCAGTTCCTCCTGTTCCCTTGCAGGATTTTGGGGAGGGCTGTGTGATGCGTAGGGTTGTTTTTTTTTTTTCTTTCTTTCTTTCTTTTTTTTTCGTGGAAAACGATTAATTTGAAACAAATTAAGCTCGCCAGCCTCTTGTTTGCCAAACAGGCTGTTGGCAATGTGCAAACAGGCTTTCACCCCGGCGCCGTGCCCCCACTCCGCTCCCTGCTGCCCTGCTCCAGCCTTGGCCGCACAACCTCCTCCTCCTCCTGCCCCTGCCCCGCCGCGCCGCCCCCCAACCCCACAATACCGCATGATTACTATCTCCCCGTTGCCCTTAATGGACGATCCGGGTTTCTCTTCAGCCTCGAAATAAGAAGTGACACATGCACCACTAAACCAACGTGTGGGGAAAGCCCGCGGTTGAGAGGGGCTATTGACGGGAGAGCTGCAAAGAGACAAAGCTGGGGGGTAGTGGAATCAGATGCAGCCCTTAATTAACACCATCTTAAATAGTCCAACAGGCACTGAAGACAAAGTTGAAGAAAGACTTTAAGGCTGAGTGCCCCTCGACAAGTTCTTTTTTTTTCCTCGTGTCATTCAATATTTAATGCACTGTGCTTGTAATGCTACTACTGGTGCTCCTTTCTCAGCAAGTACATTATTTTTTCACGGTGCCCATGGCCAGGGAAAACCCTTTAGGCAAAGAAAATCAAAATGTTTGTTGTTTTGGATGACTTATAACTCTTGTTTAACACAAGCACTTTCAAGAAAGTATAACAGGCGCAGCCTCTAAAGCAAACAACGAAATCCTTGTGACAGAGTCGGACACAAAAAGCACATTGTGTTATGGACTATCCCTTTTCTCTCCTGCTAGATGGGTGCCTGTCTGAGGCTGAACACCACGATGCCATTTTACTTTTGAACTATTGTTTTTGAGTTATGCCATGTGGTCAAAAGGAGAAGAAGGGAGGTTGTTTCCAAGCTCATAAGACAAACGAGTTGCCTTTCATTGAACTACCCCAGAGCTCCTTTAAAACGAGGTTTAAATGTCACCTCCATGTTTTTAATGGACACAGGGCTTCAGGGGCGACCCTTCAAAGCGCCTTCGTAATAAACGACCCTTATTAAATATGTCTCTGCCTGGGAAAATCACTTGGCAGAGGAGAAAGAGGGGGAGCGGCTGTGGGGGAAGCAGAGATACAGTGCTGCCGGAGGAGCTCCGCCGCCCCCCCGCTCCCGCCGGGGCCGGGACGGAGCAGGGGACAGTCCCGCTCCGGGTGCCTGCCGCCGGGCGGGGCGGGGCGGGGGCTGGGGGGGTGTTGCTACACGGACACACTCGCCTCCCCCCCTCGTCCCAAACCCCCTTTTCTCCCTCCGCCCTCCTCCGCCCCCCAAAATAAGAGGCTGAGTGAAAGGTTGGGGTGTTTTCCTCCTGACTTCTTTTTGTCCTTAGAAGAGCGGCGTCTACGAGTCTGAGCTGCGAAGTTACTGATTTGCAGGCTGCATGTTAAGGCAGTCCATGTAAGTAATTTCTGCGGGCATCCCGGCAAAGGAGAACAAATCGTTGACAAAGGCGAGCCCTTTCAATTCAGCTGCGTCGTTAGGGAAACCAAAAAGTATTCTTCCTATAATAAGTTCCACTTCAAAGGATTTCTCATTCAACGGTGACTGCTTCGCACTTTTATTAAGTCCGGGCTTTTTCACTTGGCGGAATCATCTGTTTGGTTATTTTTCATCGTGTTTATTTTTCACCATTCACACAGTACTTGTATTAAATAAACAAAGAACAATCGCTCTGCAAATAAAAGTACTTAGGTGGGAAAAAAAATAAGACGGAGTCAGAAGAGGAGAAGAGCTGGAGATGAAGCTTCTTCCTCACTTATTTGTTTATCTGCTGAAGTTGGGGAGGGGGGGTCCTAAAAAAAGAGGAGGGGAAGGGTCGTTGGGAGAGAGGCCAAAAAATATGAGACGTTCTGATGAAGTGAAAATTGACTGGGCTAACACGGCATGAAACTAAAGGTCAATGCAACTGTATCTTAATAGAGTGTCTCGAATCGAGGTGGACTATTTTAAATGCAGCTTGCTTTTGCTGCGCTCATTGCCATAGCAATCCTAACGCTCCATGTTGATGTACCATAAAAGCAGTAGTTTGAATTTCAAAGAACCTGCCTTTGAACTTCTCCCTGCCTGATTAGGCACTTGCGTGGTGTGTGTGTGAATGCGGGAGCGTGGTTGTGTGTGCTGACGGTGCGCGGGATGCGGGGGGGAGCGGTGCCAGCGCCCCGCTGGCGTTTGGGTGTCCGAGCCAGGGGGGAGAGTGTGTGTCCGTGTCCGTGTGTGAGTGCGACTGTGTACTCCAGTACGCTCCCGGATTCGTCCTGGTCTGCTCTACCTGAAAATATTTTTCCGGGGTGATGGCGAGGAAAAGGGGCGTGGGGGAAAAGTGTGTGACAGTCCATCCTTTCCAGCACTCCACAACTCCCTGGCGACATCTCTAGAAGCACGAAACACGCGGAAAAAAACCCTGAAAATTCTTGGTTCTCCCCACCACCCATCCTTTGCAAAACAAAGCAGCCGCCTCTCCCGGCTGCCCTGCGTCCCACACCCCGCCCGTGGCGGGTGCTTTGGGGGGCGCAGCCCTGCGACTCTCCGCCAGGAACTCCCCCGCTTATCCATATCCACAGCCCCCCTCCCGGCAATGCCATTTCCCACACTCCCGAAATTTCTTAGTCCCTTCAAACTTCGCTACCGCCGCTCTCGCCTTTAAAGGGCCGAGCGCCAGCAATAGTGTGTGGCGAGATGTCTCCCAGCCGCGACTACAAAGGTAGATGATTTAAACAGTGTTTGCTAGGACCACGTTTCGCCTAGGAAAAGATGAAGTCTTTGATGATGGCCAACTCGGTGTCAATAAGTGGCTTTCTTTGAGCCATATTCAGATGGGAACGTCTTGCTTGCCAATTGCCATAGAAATCCTAACACACCATGAAGATTGTCCAAGCGCCAAGCCTTCCGTTCTGGGCTAAATTACTTTGAAGTGGGGCAGGACGTGCACTGGTCAATGTTAACTCTATAGGGCGGGCAGGGAACACTAGGAGAGGGAGGTTGGAGGGGGGGGAAGCAGAAAATAAGAAGGGGAAACTTGTTTTAGACACTCTATACAAGGTTCTGCTCATTGTCAGATATCTTTTATCTTTTATATTTCCCATGAATGATTCATGTCTCGGTGGCTTTGTGTCGCCCTCCCTTTCACAAGAAACTTCATTAGGGAGCTATAAGTTTTCCCATTGATTGGAGCCCTCATTTATGAGTGTTTTTCTGCTTCGTATGTTGGTTATTGTCATTCTGCTTGAAACAACTCTTTGCAACCTGTTTCACCTTTACCACGTTTAACAAAACTGACTTAAAAAAACACTCTAACCTTTTGGTGAAACTGTTCTTGACATTTTGACCAGTCATTTTCGAGCACTGGTAAATTACGGGACGGGGGGTGCAGTCACTCTGGACTAGTTTTATTTAATTTTTTTTTTTTTTAAGAAAATTAAAAGGGGAAATAATCCTGGAGGATGCTGACACACGATTTCATCCGGATTTTTTCATGGGTTTTATTCAGTTTTCCTCTCTCGAAACGAGAAACCTGTCCTTATTCAGCTCCTGAAAACTTCGGGGTTTTTCTTCTCCTTCATTCCACTGATTTCCTGGCGTTATTTCTTGTCTGACCTCACTCTGTGTTTCAGAATCATCTTCTGGCATACGGTTTCTGTCCTATGGCTACTACTGAAGAGTAGTGCTATTTAACTCACTAGTATCCTCAAGAGAATACTGCCAGGAAGAGCTTTCTCTTTTTCTTTTTCCTTTTCTTTCTTTTTTTTTTTTTTTTCGCAACAGAAATAAACATTTTAATTGATTTGATTTGATTTGATACTCTGATTAACTGTCCTTGAGAGAGATGGAGAACGTCATGTGTATAAAATGTCTGACCTGTGCCTGTGTCTTATCTCTGTCAGTCTGTCCCTCCCTCTCTTCCCCCTGCGCACGGGATGCCAGCAGCAGAGCACCCAACTGTTCCATCATGACCAGGCACCCCCCGACCCTCTGTCTCCCCCCGCCCTTAGCCCGGCCCACGGGCAAAAAGGAGCAAGGCCCACAGCCCCGGAGGAGGCAGGAGTGGCTCGGCCCAGAGCGTCCCTCCTCTGCCTGGCTGCAAACCCAAACGTAAATCCGAAGTAGAACCCAATTTAGTCACTCGTTTCGCTGAGCAAAGCCGGAGTATCTCAGCCTTTCTCAAAACCTCACGGTGCTGTTCCTGCCGATCTGTGAGGCTATGGCTGTATCTCAATCTACCTGCTGACCCTCGGGGGGAAAAGGGGCTGTTTTGGTCTGTCCTTGCCCTTCGTCTGTTAGTAAGGCACATGCAATACATAGGAATAATATTTTTATTCATTTGCATGATCTTTTTTTTTTTCTTTTAATGGGGTTTACAGAGATGAAAAGTTTTAAATTAGCATTTTTTTTATTTAGAAGGTATCATGTATCATAAAACTGTTGGGCAAGTGTGTGACCCTACGTGTAGCAAATACATAAAAATAGTGATATATCCCCCCGAGCCATAGTTTATAAACCCTGCCATGTCATAATGTATAGTGCAATCTGTTGTTGAAAAAATGCATAAATTAAAAAGTTCGTTTATAAATCAGCACCAATATATCTCTAATAAGATTACATTACATAAATTATTTTTTTAAAAGTCCATAGCTTAGTTTATTATTTTCTATTTATTCAAATGGGCTTTGAAAAACGAATAAAAAGCAAATCGAATGAACTTTAAAAAATTTTCTATTCAAGTTTTCTGTTTGTTTTTAAAGTAACGCCTGCTTCTTTAGATCCAACACAACAATATGAAGACAACGTTTAAAGGCTTCCAGAGTGACAGCACCATGCACTGTACTAATAATATAATATCTCTATGAACTATACATATATATATTATCAGCACCAACACACCGCACGGAGGACATGCAGGAAGAGTCTGTTTCACATTACATCGTTCATTCAAGTAAGCTGAAAAATATAATGATTTTTTTTTTTTTTGTACAAACCACATCATCATAAACAACAATCTATCACCAAAATTAATAAGAAAATTCTTTGGTGTGCTCTGTACTGTTCCAGGGGAGTCAAAAAAAAAAAAAGAAAAAAAAAAGAAAAAAGAAAAAAAGGGTGATGTCAGAAAATAAATTAATTCAACTGTACAAAATAATCGCGTTCACATACACGTTATTAACAATGACAAGACGACATCCACCATTCACGGCACAAAAACCACATTTCCACAAGCCCTGGGGGAGGGGAGGGAGGCTGCCGCTTCTTCTCTCATGGTCTCTGAGGAGGAATTAGTGCTCTTTACTTCATTTGCCCCCTGCTCCTGACGCAAGGGCTCTAGGCCAGGGTGTTCCCTGCGCCCCACAGCCGCTCGGCCGCAGGGCTGGGCTGGTGCGGGGTTTGGGGAGGTTGGCACCCCGACCCCAGCCTGCGTCTCCACCCCTTGCTTCCTTCCCAGCAGCTCTGGTCCCCACCTCCCGGGTGACTCTGCCGGGCCACTTCAGGGGGATGGTGGAAAGCACGCAGGCGTCAGCTCGGTTGGAGAGATGAAATAATGTACATAAAAATAATAATAAAAAGATAATCCCTCTATGCCTGCCCCCTACTCCGGGACTCGTCAGGCCCAGGGGGCTGCTCCCCCTTCCAACCCCCCAAGGGTCTGGAGGGAGCATGAGGCAAAGTCTTCGTCTGATAGACGAACTTTAAAAATTAAAAAAAATCAGAGTAATAATAACACCAACCCCAAGGAAAGGAAAATTCGCAGTTTTTGTGTGGGATTTTTAAGGGAAAAAAATCAAAAATGTATCACAGTATCACAGTTGTCAAATAGCAGCGTGTTTCTTTTATTCTCTGGCTACGTTTTAGGAGCCATACATGTACAAACGATGGAGGAGTGAAAAAAGGAGTCCTGCATCTTTTGTCTTTCCTTTCGTAAATCGTTTGCACAATGTTACAGCTAAGGTTGAAAGAAAGGCTGGGGAGAAAATGCCCGGTGCAGGTGGGACCCCTCGACTGGGGAGAGAAACCATCAATTACAGAGGAGCTGAACTGCAAGAGGGGTGTGGAAATGCATTTATTTAATTTTATTTTAAGGGATGCACAACCTGTCCTTGACTGGTCGGAGCTTCAGCACGTGCTGCTTTACAATCAGGAGGCTGATGCTGACCTGGGGCTTTACTCAGGCCAAAGAGGAGGTGCTGGGGTGGCAGCTAAGGTACTTAAGAGCCGCTCCAGAGAGTGGCTGAGTTCTGCCCTCTCACAGCCTTCTCCAGCTAACTCTAGTTAAGAGCAACGGGCATGGGCAGAGTGGAAGATGAGCATCTCCCATGGCACCGTCCCCCTGCAAAATTGTGTGGCTCGGGTGACTGGGACGCCCCAGCCTGGCGTTATTAATGCTTTTTCTTAACAA
>VZRF01010826.1:473839-505196 GCA_013396875.1 Vireo altiloquus | reverse complement strand
AGCAGGGCCGGGCCGGAGGGGCGGCGGGGCTCGGCCCGACCCGCTGCCCTGCCGGCGTTCCTGGCCGCGGAGCCCCCGCAGGAAACGGAGTCTGTGCGTGTGTGAGCGAGTTCGGGAGGGATTTCGGAGTACAGCAGTTTGCGGCAGGAGAAAAAAGAAAAAAAAAAAAAAAGAGAGCAATTTTCATTCCAACTTCTTTTTCCCCTTCTTCTTCCCAGACTGCTAATTCCTCTGTGTGGGCAAACACCCCTTCTCCTTTGATTCTTAGTCACAGCGCCTAGATTAAATACCGGTTTTAATGAGAGCCGTGGCTGTGGCCGCATTAGGTGATGATAGTTAGGAAGACGATCTGACCTGTTTTGATGAAGACGATCTGACCTGTAGGGAGAGAGGGAAAGGTCAGCCACATGCAGTGGCCAGATTTCTGCTTGTTCCCGGCACATGCTGCTACAATATTGATCCGCGGAGAAAGATAAACATAAAAGATAGATGGTATGTGCTGAATACTAATGAACGTGGCTTCCAGATTTTAATTGTTGTTGACTTCTTATTTCCACCGTAAACATTTACTGTCCTCCATAGGGCATTTCCTTCAGGTTTATTTTATTTTGTTTTGTCCTATTTTATCCTATTTTGCTTATTTTATTTTTTTTTCCAACCTCTCAGTGTGTCTCTTGATGGAAATCTTCCCAGCAAGTTATTTGCCATATCAGTCGAGGTGCAACCACCCGAAAGTCACGGCCAGAATCTCTTTTCCAGCGAAGGCAACCTCTCCTGGAAACGGGGAAAGCTCCTCTGAAAGGCAACATCTCTTCTTGGGATGCTCCTTTTGGATTCCTGTTTCATTACTCGCTCCATTCCTTTGCAGCAAAACGCTGCAGATGACACCGGAGTTGAGGGTTAATTTTTTTCCCTCCTCTCCCGGACTGACCTGCTGCAAACCCGGCAGTTACGCTGGAAGACAGCCCTCCTTTCAAAGCCTCTCCAGTTTCTCAACTGTTACCAGACTAATACACCTACGGGAGGCAAAGAGATGGATACATGCCGTGTCTCGGGGAGAGAGGCATGTCAGAGGCGCTTTCCCCTCGGTTGTGCCGAGGGAGGAGGCTCTTTTCCGGGTGTTTTCGCTGCGATACAATATGGTTAAGGATCATTCGCCGCCCTGACTGTCTTTTTAATTTTTTTTTTCTCTTAGAGATGGTCAAAATTAGCTGCAAACCGGGTAAAGCAGTCAAAGAAACAGCTATCCCCAAACATGCGTTTCAAGTTTCTGTTGCTTGGCGAGCGACCGAGAGTAAGCACCATCGGCTATATAGTGGTAATTAACTATATCAGCCTCACATTTAAGAAAATGAGGGAGATATTAAACTCCTAATTCCCATCATTACAAATAATTTTCATGAAGGGAACTTCTAACAGATTTTTTTCCCCTCTCTTACACTTTCCAGTCTATTTTTTAACCCCTGAGTGATTTACTACGTAAGTAATTTTAGAGGATACAGTTTACAGCTTGAGTTATTAGACTGAACACTTCAGGCTGACACCACAACACCTTTTTTTTCTGCCTGCAGCTGTGAGTCACAACCCCATTTTCATACCAAACTGCTGCACATTCCTTTACAATATAGGCTTCCTTCTTGCAAAGATCAAACGCTCTACAGCCAACGTGTTTATTTTAAAATACAGGAAAATTAAAACTAAACATGGACTTAAAAGAAAAAGAAAAAAAGCCAAATGCATAATTTCTTTCCCTGCTGTCTCTCCTACTAAAAGAAATTAGAATAAAATTAGGAGGGAACGGGGTAGACTGCTCCAATAAAACAATACAATGACAGAGTCAAAACAGTTGTTTTCGACAGGAACAGGAACGGACCCTTCTGTTCGCTGTTATTTATTTATGTATTATTGTGGCTATGGTTTTAATTATATGTGGGAATATTAGGCCAAGATGCTGTAACCGTAGCCCCTCTTTAACACACTTTTCTTATTTGTTTAGTACCAGAGCTACAAGGCAAGAACAGGCACCATAGGGAAAATGTTTTCAATACTCTGTTTAAGAGCTTACAACAGAGAATCCCGGAATTACAGGAAAACCAGCAGGCCTGCTCCGTGGAGGTGCCCGGCAGGACCAGGGAGATTTCGTGCTCCTCGGCAGGTTTCGAGGTGCGCGGAGGGGGACGAATTGCGGGAGGGAAAAGGTGCCCGGAGTAAATTTACCTAGCAAAGCGGCGTTTTGAAAGCCTCCTTGCTCTTCAGCAGCACAGTCACTAGGATGCTTCTTAATTTTGAGCAGGGTTAAGATAGACTTAATCTCTGCTCCTTCCGGTAACCTACTGCCTACTCCTCCCCCGAGGCTTGAGAGAGGGGCTTTGCTGCAAGTTCTTTTTCTTCCATCCCCTATTTATGGGTTTTGTCGGGTGTTTTTTTTCTTGGAGGAGCGTACTTGGTGGCGTTTGCCTTGCCTATAATTTCCTCCTGCTCCTTCGCGAGTCTTTCCCCACGTCATCGGAGTGATGGGTAAGGCGGAGGGAGTGGGACATACCTGCCCACATTTATTTATCTTTGGTACTCATATCGAGAAAAAGATTACTCTAGAGAAGAAAAAAAAGGAAATTTAAAAAAAGGAAATAAAAACCAAAGCGAAGGATTATTCACTTTAGGAAACAGATAAAATAACTTCTCTCATCCTTCCAAACCATCCCCGATCCAAGGGGCTCCGAAGAGCTGAGCGAAGCAAGCGACGAGCCCATACTGCGCTCTGGGCTGTCTTTGCGCAGCGAAGGGGAGCAGGACCAGCCCTTGCCAAGCAGGGCCCCCGCAAGTCCCCCGCGACCTCAGTCTCGCTCCCCGGGTCGAGGGCTCTCTGACCGCTTGCCATCCTGGCCCGACGTACGCCCAACACCGAAGAGGAGCGGCAGGGGCTTTCCCCGCTGAAGAGCCCTCCCGTGCCGCAGGTATCGCTGCTGCCGTTCCTGGGGCCTCTCCTTTCGCACTGTTCGCACCTCCCCAAGCGCTCTCCGACCCTCGCTCCCGTCGCCGCGGCGGCTTTCGTCTCTCTAGCTGCGCTCTCGCTGCGCGCACCGCGGGGGCCGCAGCGCCGGGACGCGCAGCAGCGGGGCGCCGGGGCTTTGCCGTCTGGGACAAACGACACCCGCTAAGGCGGACGNGAGGGAGGCGAGTTTCTCGTTTCCAGCTCCTAAATGGAGTTCTGGGACTTGGCAAAGACAGTGCAGGTATCCACGGACGGCCCGTTCCGCCCGCGGAGGCTGCTGGAGTCTCACGGAGGGGTTTGCTAGTGTGGTTACCCCTGCGGGGTTTCCCCTTCACCCGCGACCCCCAGCTCAGAGGGCAGCGTCTCTGCGATCCCTGACGGGACGTGCGCCGTACCTGCCTGGGCAGGGGTCCCCCCCGGCCTCACACCCCCCGGCCCCTCGTGAGTCCCTCCCCTGCTCTCCCGTCAGGGGTTGGCCCCTGCACTCCTCTCTTCGCTTTCTGCACAGCAGCCGCGCTGGCACCCCGAGGTATTTGGGGTATCTACAGCAGGTGCACTGTTGGTCCCGGAGAGGGGTCCAGATCCTGCCCCCGAGCCTTTCCTTTAATGGATTTGTAACAAAGTGGCAGAACAGCCCCATGTCTCTCCCTGTCAAGGTTCTTCGTGCCTACAGGGTTGGCAGGGGTGCGCTTAGCGACTGCCCCGCCCTGGTCGGAGGGTCCGATGCACAGCGGCCAACACACGCCGTCTGCTTTCCGGGAAGTAGGAACCTAACACTTCTCGGAGGGGTTTTAACAAAAACTGGTTGTTGTGTGGAATCAGAAGCATCGACATTTCACCGAGGCCAGGGGAACCTGGGTTCAGGAGGTGCTCTCGCGGCTGAGGGGGATTTCGCTGGCAAATCCTTCGGGGTGCTTCCAGCCGCCTGAAAGGTCCCTGTTTCCGCTGCATTAGGGGGAATGAACGTAAAAGTCAGAGACAGCTTTTACCCCAAAGCCAGATGAACGCAATTTTACAACGCGACGAGGAGCTTAATATTTTTTTATTTTGGCCGGATTTTCCCCCCTGGGGAAGCACTGAAAGCGGCTCCCGTCGAAAGAATACAAAGGGGTTGTGCATCCTAGCGCCTCCCGGCTTCGATTCCCGAGCCCGGCGACACGCAGTCCCGCAGGAACAGCTCCCCCAGCGCACCCAGGCTCTACAGCGGGACCGCCCGTCCTATTCCCGCTTCTCCCGCAGCGGTAAAAACGGGATGCCTCCGCCCTGAGTCTTGCTGCCGCCGTGAATTTCACTGCCGGGCGAAACGCTGGACTCCCACCAGCGGGGCCACCGAGTGATGAGTCCCTGACTCCGCTCTGGTGCACCGGAGGGTTTCGGGTCACTTTTCCCCGTGCCCGTCATCTTGGCATTTCGGCATTTCGTGGCGATCTCTAGACGTCCGCCGCACTAGCTATGTAAGGCGCTCTAGAGCTTTTGGGGAGGCTGCCTCGCCTCCGGGGCGACTTGGGCAACGAGGGGCGAAGTCCTCGTGGGATGCCCCAGCGTCAGCTCTCGGGAGGTACACGCGGGACACACGCACACGCTGTGCCATCACACTGTGAACTGTGCCTGCTGGGCTCCGGAGCCTCCGAGTAACCTCCCACAATCAACCCCGGCCCCTCGCCCCCTCCAGCTCTTGCAGCAGGAGGGACATGAACAAACAGGGCTCCCTGCTGGTTCCTGGCATCCCCCAGGGCCCCCTCCGCAGTGCCCCCGGTGTTGGGAGCTCCTGCGGCGCCTGGCTCTCCCGGAGCCGCCGGGCGGGGTCCCGTACGCGCCTTCGGAAGAAGCAGCGGGCAAGAAGCCTCCGGGAGGTTCGGGGCGGGCTCTGCGGGACCGGCGCGGTGTCCCCCGCCTCGGAGTGTGTGGGCCGCGTTTGCACACACTGCTCCAAGAAGCGGCGGGGATGTGGCAGCGGTGGCCACTGTCGGGGCTCAGCCCCACTCCCTGGCACCGGCAGGTTAAGAGGCTGTGCCGGTGCCTGGAGCCCGGGACCACGGAAACTAGACCATTGATGCCATCCCTACGAAGCAGCGGGAGAACCGAAGAAGCAGCCTTCGTTACACTATTTCTTATTTTGGTAGGATACATCCACATCCACGAACCCTTTCACACTAATGCCCTCTGTCTTACACTTTTTAAGGGCACCCATGCGGGAGGATTCCACAAAGCGTGTGGGCTCCTCCACTGTCAGCTCAGCAGACACTGTGGCAGCCCAATCCCCCAGCTTGCTGGTCCCACCTGCCCTCAAATACCCATGGAAACCCACACCTGCTTGGAGACACGAATAAGATTGAAAAAAGATGCTCCACAGAACAAAAGGTAATGTAAAATGTAATTATACCTGATATTGGAACAGTTACATGGGAAAAACCCCTACATTTCCTTTGTCTATACAGTGGCAATGTTTTCTTCCCAGCAAAGAGAGTAACAAACAGAAGGCACATGTGGAGGTGCAAAAAACCAGCTTCAGGGTCAGGCTCTTGCTTCCCGAGAAAAACCAACCAACCACCACAGCAGCCAAAAGAAATCTCATATGTTTTATTTGCCTTCCATGGACTTGTATATTTAGCACATCTTTTATTGTCCCACTGTGCTTCCAGAAAGTTGTTATACCTTAGCCTGAAATCACAGACTACAGCATGAGCTTTTGGCAACTCCCTCCTGCTACAGCTGTGAAAGGAGATTTAGCCTCCAGCAGCATTAATTCATCCCACCACTCATGCTAGATATTAAGTGACTAAATTAGCTGTTGGGGTGGTTTGTCGTGCAGCCAAAATGATCAGCTCCCATGTGCAGCACACTAGAGATATCACCACCTAAACCACAACGACACTAACATACAAAACTTCCCCAGCCAATGGTTGAGCTTTAATAAGCAATGATTACATCATGTACAGCTCATACCCAACATAGCTCAATAGTTTTGCTATTATCAAAGAACAGCAGAAGCTATGTGAGAGAATGTAACAGCAAAAGTTCTTGGGTTAGTCCAAGTTAGGGGCCTGAGCATTGAAATGAATGGATATGTTAATCCTTCATCTTAATTTCTGCAGGAGATGAAGCAATAAGAAATCATGAAGGGATTTTTGTCTTTGAAATATGTTCCTTTAATACTCTCAAGTAATAATCCCTAAATGCATGACTTCTTCCCTTCATGGGGTTTAAGTGGATTTTAAATAATTCCTAGACCTTGCACAGTCCTTTTATCCTCTGTACCTGTGTGTATTTTGCTAAGCAAGTATCATGGTGGAGTGCATCAGAAATATCCAGATGGGCAATGCCATCATCTGGGGTACTATCAGGAGCTGCTGAAGAGATAATTGAAGTGTCAAGAGGCTGCAGTGGCAATTGAGTAGCAAGAACTTATGAACTTTAAGAGCAAACAGACCATTTTAATTCAATACTCTAGAATGGGAAAGACAAATGGAAACACCCCAGCAGAACTGTTTTCAAAGAATGTTTTCTATGAAATCTCAATGGTGTTATGGGCATATCCCATTTGCTTGAGAATATTTACTTTTCTGTTGGTTATTTGAGAGTCTTTGATGTTTACTCAGCTGACCCATCCTGATTTCCTGCCCTTTGCTGCCCGTAGGCACCCTTTGTCACTGCATGCCTACATGCTTTATATTCAGTTTCTGTACAGATCAGAGTTGTCTCTTGGGCAAGCCAGACAAAATGAAACCTCCAGGTTTATTTCAGCTGATTTGAACCACTGCCAAGGCAAGGGCCACACCATCTCAGGGACTGAGTTTTAAAAATCTAGTAAAGAACAGAACACTCAATTACTGTTTATTTCCAGAAGGTATTTCTGCGTCTTCCTACAGTTGAATTTTATGAAGACTCACCCCATCAAATTCTAGCCCCAAGCTGTGGTTTGGTTTTACACGTCAGTGAGGCAGTTTTCCTTCAACAACAAAAAAAAGGCTTCCAATGGTTTTAAATCTAGCATGATTGAGTGTTTGATTGTGATCATTGTGAAAGGGACCTGGAGTTTAACAAATAAGTAGACAATCAACTCTTTTTTTTTTCTCTTTTCAGGATAGATCTTTGTGAAATGGAAATGTTTCTATAAAACAAGGATGCTGGTACTCCATTTTAGAAAGCTGCAAAAAATACTGAATTTTATAAAATTCTGGGCAAAATTATTCTTTGATACATATGCTAATTTCTAGTATGCCAAAGAAAACTGGATTTTAGGCTTCTGCGTCTATAGAATTAGCAGATTAGCAAACAAAGAAATCTTCAACAGTTCCTCCATGTAGATGCCCAAACTACACTGTACATCCTGGTCTTGCTAGTTTTGTGAGCAGTCTTCAGTGAAGAAGCCAGGTACCAGCAGGGGATGAAGAGTGACCATCTTTCTCTCCCCAGGAGGCGATTTCATCAGGTCAGGATTAAGGAAAATAGCAGGGCAGGTTGGAATATCTTGCAGGACTGTCAATCCAACATCTTCCAAGAACAGTACATTACCACAAAACTATAAATAAGAAAAAATATGTGCTAACAGCAGCACATGAGCAGAAAATCTGAGCCTCTAGAAAAAGAAATAATCTGTCTATTTGGGAAAAATAAAAAGCATATGCTTGAAGCTGTTATCATATAAACACATGCCTAGAACATGAGCTTTTCCAGCATGCAAATAAATTGACTAGTCACTCAACATATTTTCTATATACTGAAATCTAAAGTAATTAGAGGAGAGTTGCTGGGCTCCATTCACAGATATTTTATTTTAATAACGCACAGGATATTTTCTGTATTTTCAGAGGTATTAGATTTCAGTTTGCTACAGTAAATGTAACAGAAAATTCTGTAGTCATTATTGACTGCAACTGCCAACATACAATTTGAGAATTAAAGTCCAATGTGGAAAACTGGTGATGGATTTTGGAAACAGTTTGTGCTCATATTCCGCCTTATAACTGATGGTTAGAACAAGTTGGTTTTTGAGGAGGTACAAAGGGATGTGCAAGATGGTTTCAGAGAAAACCAGATGTTTACAAACATAGCACTGTGTCTGCAATCAGTGGGTTGGTCTGTGAGTTCAGGCTGGTTTGGTCCGACAGGGACAGATAACTGGAATTTAAAGTCATGTCAATGGATTTGATAGCTTGTGATATTCAATACATCCTCCTGCATTAGTGTGACAGCCCACTTCTCATTAGGGTCAGAATGTTCTCGTTAGTAAATTGGCCTGCATGATCCAAAAGTTCTTTCCCTGTGGGCTGAAATGAAGTGCTGTCCTGGGGAGAAGGAGTATGGGGGTAACTGAGTCCAGCCCTCCCCAGCCCTCTCTGCTTGGGGCCCTTCAGCGCTGTGCCAAGCACAGGCTGGTGAGGTCTGAAGCACACTCCTGTCCCAGTGCCAGGCAGGGGTTTGGCCCTTGCACAAAAAACAGCTTGGAGCTCTCTTTGCAGTTCAACACACCTGTGATCTGTCTTTTCTTTTCTGTAAAGATTGAGAGGCTCAGGCTTACGACTCAAATTGTTGGGGACTCTAAAGAACTCTTGATGCAAGGGAGGTGAACCTACCTGTTCCCATCACAGATGGTATCACCTGGTCATGGGGTTTAAAAGAGACCCAAACATCTGTGTTCCCAGTGACACTATGACTAGATCCTTTTGTCCTTGATTAAATTTTACCGTTTGTAAATTTGAAATTGTAATTGGAAAAACATTAAACTTTCTCTTGACCAGGAGATGGGGGCAGTGTCTGGCTGTGCCCTGCTGGTAGCCAGAGCTCAGTACCTATCTGTTCACTCTCCAGGGACCTCTTGGGTGGCCTGGTTTGGGTATCCCTGACTAGCAGGATATAATGAGCACTATTCGTCTGTCAACATCTCACTCTTCTGGTCCTACATAAATTGCTGTGCTGTGGCAGTTGGTGGAAAAATTGTGAGGCTTTAGAAACAGAGTCAGGGTTCCCAAGCATGTAGTGCCATGAGCCTGTTTTGCTGTGTGGGGCTTCCCCCTCAAAACCCAAAACCACCTGTACTGGAGAGGCACTCATTCATCTCCCAGAAAGTGATCAGTCGCTTAAAAGATGGAGATCTCCTCTAATGAAATAATACAGCCTTTCTCCTCTGACTTCCACAGATTATCCCTGTGAAGGTACTGGACCCATGGAGTTCGGTTAAATCTCCCCCTTTCAATGATACAGTTAACCTCAAAGGTATAAATTCTTTGGGAATTTGTTTGAGCATTTTTGTCTTCCAACATTTCTAAGGATTTTCAGTATTTCCTTCCTGTTATCTTTATTTTGACTGTCTTAAAATAAACAAAATCTATTTTAATCTATAGAAATTTATTTTAAAATCAATGAACTGCTGTGGTGCTACAGAACCAGTTATAGCTATGCTCAAGGGTATGAGCAGAGAGCAAAAGCAGCAATCAGGTTCACAGACTGCCTTTCTTGCTGCACTTTAAGGGGTAAGCACTGCAGATAATCCAGATGCCCAACTCATGCAGAACAACTGTCAACCTTTGACAGAACTGACAAATAATACAATCCCCCTGATTTATTGCAGTGATGTCTCCTCACTCTACTTCTTTGAGGCTGAATGAGAGACTGCAATATGAAGTCTGGATCCTCATGGCTGTATGACACTTCCCATAGGACATGAAATGATGAACAGGAGAGCGGCTTACCTGCTTTTTTGATAAAATATTTAAGTTTTAAGGTCTGTAGTCTCAATTCTACAGTCTCCATATTCCTTCCACATGCTTTTGGGAACATTGATGAGAAACCACACATTTCTGGGAATCATAAGGCAATGAACACATAACCTGGCTCACACCTGAAATTTGACATATTGTATATACTTAGCTTGTTCATGTGCAGCTTATACAGTAAACACATCAGCAAATGATTACTGGTGTCTATTATACTTAAGGCTGCCAAGTATTTTCAATTTAATCATCTCCTTTCCTGTTTTCCTGTGATCAGTTTTCCTAAAAAAGTACTCTGTGGCTTCAAATTTCCTCTCTGTGGCTTTTTCCCCTAAATGATTTTCCTAAGTCTTTTTTTTACAGTGTTGTTTCATCTACTTTTGAAGTGGCGATGGTTTAAAAAAAAAAAAAGAAAACAGAAAAAAAAGTTTCCACACAGAATAAACCTCCCAAGCTATGAGAGTCACAGCAAAGTCAACACGGACATGTTAACCTAACAAAACCTGCATTGAAGATCAGTGTCCTCCAGTCAGGTTTTGATTAATTTTCCACTAATTTTTACTTTTTTGTAGTAGGAATCTTTCATTTTGGGAGAGAAATTTAAGAGATTTGACTGGAAAGGCAGATACTTCAACACAGGTTGCCATCAGTCTGAAGCCTCCAGATATATTATGCTCATTAAGTGTCCCATTCCTCTGTCTGCATTTTTGCTTCTAAGAAGCAGAGCCTGTACCCTCTTTAGGATGAATAACTTGGAAAGAAAGAATTTACAAGCTCTACAAGTTTATTGGTTCCAGATTTCTTTCTTTTCTTTTTTTTCTCTCCACACATAATTTGAGATGCCTTCTCCTTAAAAGTTTAGATTAATATGTTGAAAACATTAATACATCATAAAGGTCAAAAGATCAGGCATTCAAGAGTCAGCCAACCTCAAGAATTATTGTAGTGAGATTTACATGATCTATATCCATCTCAAAAGACAATATCAAGGACAGTAACAAACTTGCTCCAGCATTCCAATCTGTTTTCTGAGCTGTCTGTGAGTTCATATCTTGTTTAATTCTTTGCTGAAACACAAACTAGAGAGAAAAGATTTTACCATATTTCCAAAATGTAGCATGAAAGTCCTCTGATCTTGGTAGGCAAGACATGTATAACGTTGAATAAACAATGCATTGTCACTGCAACACTGGTATTTTTCAGGTTTGCTCTCAGCCATCTGGTGACTGAGCTCAGACAAAAAGTCTATTACTTTTCACGGTGGCATAAGTAATTTCAGGAAAATGAGTAGATTGCTCCATATATAGCAAACTAGATGAATTATTGTTCAGGGGGGAAAAGAAGACAAACAAAACTTAACAAACTCATAGTGATGTCACCTTATAACAATAGCTGCTAGGTATGTATATCCAGATTAGTTCTGTTAATCTGAAACCATGTGCCAGTTACACAGACCAATGCAAGCTAGGAGGGACTTTGCCATCTCTTTCAACTTAGAAGAATGGCTACTCTGCCTTATTCTCAGTTTAGGGACTGCAGGACAGCAACGTGGGGCCAGATGTGAGGAATTAAATAATTTTTCATATTGCACTGTAACTGAGGAGTCAAGCTGCAATGTTGCTGTTTTGAAGTGCAGCTAAGGTCCATTTTCTCTCTAATCCTTATTTCCTAAGAGAGCGATGGTCTGGACTGATAAACGCTCAGTATGACTGTGGCTAAACCCTAAAACGAAACTAAACTTTGTTTTGGGATGAAGTTGAGATTAAAATTTCTCCATGTTTTCCTCACCCCTAGACAGGGCTAAATCCTGACTCTCAATCTGCCTGAGAAAGCTCTGCTGATGGAGAGCAGCAACAGCAGCAGGAGCCAGAAGCAGACCAGAAAGGGTGGAGAGTATTTGTTTCCATGACAGACATCACCTGGCAGTTGTCATGGGTAGCAATATGACAGATAGGTACTTGGATGTGATGGTAAAAATCTTCCTTTCCCTCTAAAGAAATAGACTGAACTGTTATTTTAGAGCTAAGGAAAAAGCTATTTACTTTTTCCAAACACACCATGAAACTTGATGTTACAGAACAAACTTGTCTCAGATCATCTATAGGCATATCAGCCTAGGAAACTCACTTTAACCAACTCAGAGTACAAAAAATAGGTTTTTGTCTTCTTTAGCACCTTTTGCTAGAATGCCCTGTTTTGAACAATGAGAATCCAGTACCGCTTTTCAATAGTTTTTGTATTTGCCCACTCCACAGCCGAAGTGCTAAGATATTATTTAACTGCTGCTTTTTGTTATTTCTAATGTCATCATTCGGATCTTCCAAGAACAATCTAACATTTTCCCCATATCTATTAGGGAAGTAAATACAGACTGGGGAATGTGGCAGCATTTAGGTGTATTTTCCCAGATATTCACATTACCTGTGAGCAAGGACTGAGAAAGAGGCATACACCTCTTCCCTAACTCTGCTTATACCTGAAGGAAATTACATTTCCTATTTGACTGTATGTTTTATTTCTTAATCACTTTTCCTCCTTCTCAACAATTATGAAAGGATAAAGAAGAGGTGGAATTTCTTATGCAAAGCAAAAGCAGTGTAGCCTCTGTAGGAAAAAGACTCATCTATATATATAGCAGGTTTTAAAGAAAAGTTAATTTAGGAAATAATTTACAAAATAATAAATGAAACATAATGCAGCTTGGACTATATTACTGTTAGAGAGGTCAACTATTCTCCCTTACAAATTTTATCAACATCTTCATGGTACCTTAAAAGTGTGGAAACACTTATATTCCACCTACAATATTGGCTGAAAGATGTAGTGAGTTGAACAAAAAAATAAAAGAGGTAAATAAAGAAAATCCACCCCTTGGGGCAATTTCTAAGGAGGCAAGAGCTTCTTTTCTGCCAAGAACCAGTGTCTTCAAGGGTCATGCAGCACTTGGTGCCAAATGTTTTATGGCACCACACTCCAGCTGGCAATGGGTTTTGGACAGCAGCACTGGCAGCGGGAGCAGGGTGAGCTGACTGCTGGGTTTTTGAATGTAGCATGGTTCTGACAACCCTGATGCGATCCAGAAAGGCACCTTATTGCTTCCTGAGTAGGTTTCACAAGCAGATTAGGTGGCTGGTCACATGGGGGGAAATCTTTACAAACAAACACTTATATTTAAAAGACAATCTACCTGGTGCCCAATATTGGGCAGGGAGCCCCTCACATCTGGGTAAGAAATGCTGTACTTTAGCTCTCACCCCTCGTTAGGCTTCAGTGGCCTGATTTGCCTTGGACTGGGAATTTGAATTTGTTTTCAGAGACAATCTGACTGATAAGGGAGAAGTTTTAAGTGAGGTGGGCTGAGAGCTGTTGAAGGGTCGAGAGGTATAGCACAACTTTCCTGGGGAGCCTCGTAAGTGGAGAGTGGCTGAGTGGGGGCCACATCCTCCACCCCTGGATTGCGGCAGAGACAGGAATGCAAAAGTTATGAGGCCTGGAGGAAGGCAGGCAAGAAGAAACATCAAATAAAAACCTAGGGGGTAGGGCAGCCAGCCAGAAGAGAGAAGACACCTAGCCAAATACATAAATAACTCTGGGAAGCCAGAGCAGAACTCAGTAATTCCCCAGTGCCTGCAAGCCTGTGGTAAGGAGCTGAGGCTGGATCTTCTGAGGCAAAGGACAGCCTATGCCCTGCAGAAGACAGCCTCCAACCACCCTGACCACCTTGCACAGGGATCCGGATGATGAATAATTTTTTACTGAAATCATGTATTGTGCCATTTTTATCCCCAGTGCAATAGAAAAGTAAATCATCACAGTTTGCCTTATTATATGGCCTACCTGATAAGCAGAGGCAAACATATTTGAAGAAGCAGAGCCAGAAGAGTGTATTTAGTCTACATACTGAGAATGCCCCAGACTCAGCAAACCTGCTGTCTTTATTTTAACATGGTGTTAAATACAGAACCTACTCAGTTAAGAACCTGGTGCATTAACATCTGAATAGCTGTAAACTGTAGACTGCATAGTTCTCAAAAAAGTCTTTTCATAGACACAGTGAAATTTTTAATAGAAGGGAAATGATAACATAACACAAAGTAATAATTCTGAAAATGGGGGAGAGGTTTATTCCTTCTTGTCTTTAAAGTAATGTGGATAAATGCCAATATTTCATATTTACCTCTCATAGATGGGTGCACCTAAACAAAATTATTTCCAGAAAGTTTGAAAACTCCATAGCTTGTAACTCCAAAGAGTCAGTGGCTGTGGTCTTCATACCTTAGCCAGGTGTATACTGAAAGACAACCAAATGTTACTTCTGAAATGTATTTCCTGATGTGCCAAGTTTCCTATCTCTTTCTGTAATGACATTTTGTCAAAAAACCCAAAGAATGTCCACCTGAGAAAAAATGCTAAATGGCTGAAACAGCAATGAACAAATTTATCTGCTGCAGGAGGGTGATATATGTCTAAATATCAGACCCAAAAAAGAGATGGAGGCAAAAACATTAAAATGGCAAGCCAATGCTGTCATTGACAGGAAACTACTTTCTAAATGACAGTCATAGAATTTGCAAAACCTATTAAGACATCAGACATGTAAAGAACTAAGAAAAACACATTTAAAATCTATTTTATGGAACAAAGATCTTATTGCTATAATGCCTTCAAAAACTGTAATACTCTGAATACAAGAAATGTTGGAGATGCATTAATTCAGACCTTAGAATTTTAAAATAATTTCAGGAACTTACACAGACTTCAAAATGTCTGTAAAACAACAGTAATAAATGTATTGGAAAAATAAAAAGCAAACTGTAATTTTCCACCATAATCCACTGTTTCATGTAGGACACACTCTCTGAAGTTAATGGGAATTAAGGTGGATTAACAGAAAGATGTGGCCTGAACTAGATCTACAGATATGCCTACAAAAGGAAAAGGACACTTGTAAAGGAATCAGTATTGAGACACATCCACGTAAAACAGTGCACAGTATGTTTTTAAATTAGTGTTTCCTGAACAGCAACATATTTAAAGTCATGATCTAGTCCTGTGAGATGTCACTAAGAGATGTGGCCCTTCACTCATTTTCCCCCGAGTCAGAGAGCTCAGTGTTTTGGAGAAGCTCTCTGCACTCGGCAGGGCTGTGCCCCAGGCACACATCCTGCTGTGGGGTAGGGAACACAGCACTGCCCCACGCACCTGAGGCCCTCCTCAACGTGGTCCTCAGGAGACACAGCCATTCCCCATGTAGGAGAGATCTGTGGCAACCTGCCCTTTCTCAATGCAGATGAAGAACAACAATTCCCTCTTCTGCACAAGGTAGAATTTTCAAGGATTTGTGGGTCAGTCAAATCTCAACCAATGCCCCTTGAGTTATGCACAGACACTTTCCAATAAAGAAGTATTCTATTAAATGTTATCCTTTTAACTCGAGCCCTTTATTCCATAGAACAGGATAAAAAAACTGCTTGCAATTTTTGTAAAGAGAAAAAAAAAGAATATTTTGCACTGCCTTGAGACTCAAAGATAGCTGCATTGTCTTGATCAAAAATCCCATAATATTTCTTTTGAGGAGACTTCAAGAAAGAGATCTTTAAATGGAATAGATCAGGAAGCTGTATGGAAAAAAAGATGGTGACAACATGGGCTACAGCTTTGCTACATCAGATGTAATAACTTATTATTGACATTTGGTCTTTGAAAACATATTTTCTTCTCCACTGCAGGCTAGAAGATTGGGCTACAAACAATGTTTAATCAAAACTGGAGACACAATACTATTCCTTAAGTAAAGCAAATAAGAAGAGCTGAGGAAATAAAACATCCAGGTTTAGAGAAAACTGTGAACTCAATATTCTTTAAAATATGTCAAATTGATCTGTCAATTTCTCAGATTAAAGCCCTCAAGCCATCAGAATCCATACAAAATTTAGGATTTAGGAACTGAAGCTAAGAGGGATGCGATCTTTGGCCCTTGTGAGGCTTTGGTTCCCAGGTTATGAGCACAGTGGTTTCAGACATAATGAAATGTGTATATCACACCAGTATATGAAGTTTGAAGAAGAGAGTGAAAAAAAAAGGTGGAAAAGAAAACATACATCAAAAGGAACTTCAGACCCATGTGGTAGAAAACTATTAGGACACACAGAAACTGTATAGCCACATCTGTGAACATAAAAGAAATAGTAAAAAAGACAAATTTTACTTTTTTTTCCCCAACCCTATGATCAGAAGGTATAATATGCATGGGAAACTGCAGTTGTTTTGGCTCTGTTATATTCAGGTGAGACTGATGGTTGCTATCCCTGCTCCTCATTCTGGGTTGTTGCCAAAACCAGGTGTTCTGTGGGGTGCAGCAGGAGTGGGGCTGTCCCACGAGTGGGGTGGGGTTCTTCATGGATCCCAGGGCTGGCCATGGCCCCTGATGGGTGCTGTCCCATGGGTGCCAAGAGCCCTCGATGCTTTTGGGAATCAGTGAACCCAGGAGAAAAGCTCCCCATGGTGCTGGGCCCAGCCCAGGCCGGAGACAGTGCAGAGATGTGGCTGAGATGGGGCACAGCTGAGCCAAAAAATAAGCCTGTGCCCTGGGTGTAGGTGGTGTGCATGGAGGCCACTGGGAAGACTGCTGAGGAGAACAGGGCTTGAAGGTGCCCACAGGGACCTAACACAATCAAGTGTTTCACAAGTCAAACCAGAAGCATTTGTCTGCTCAAGAATTCGAAGGATTTTTGTAAAGACACTTTTTGGGGCAGTTACTTGAGCAGAAATGAGCTGTGCTGTCATCCTCACCACTCAAGCATTTGCTAGTGCAGCCCATAAGATTATTTCTCATTATTTATTATTTCCCATGATTAGGAAAGCAGGATCTCTTACATCATCTCAAAGAAACAAATATACTACACTACCACTGAAATAATGTAGGCAAATATTTCCTGACCAGCACAGCAATACAGGCGAGCTCCAGTTTTTGCCTGATTGCTCTGGTTCCCAGTCAGGGGACAGTCCACTGCAGCTGTGCAACCCAACACCCAATTCTGTGTGCAGATTCCCACTTTCTGCTTTTGAAAACTCAGTCCAGATTTCCTTTCACTCTAGGGCTTCATGAGCTGTGGATGTGTTTTCAAATACCAAACACATTGACTGCATTTTGGAAGGGTCTCACTGTAAACACTCAACGAGTTCTTCCTGCAAGCTTCATTGTTACAAAATTACAAATGACATGGAAATGAAAACAGGTCAAACCCAATTACAAACATGCATTTTCTGTTAAGAATCCATTTCTCAATGTATGAACTCATTTCGTTGGGAAGTATGCCAAAGCATTGTTTTGAATTTATGTCCATCTCTACCAACATGGGACTACAAATATGAAAAAGATGCCAGAGCTTATCATAGGCAGAAAAACACAGAAATAAGGATAAACTTTTGCTTAAGTCTGCTATACAATGTTTTGTATATGTGTCTATTACTGGTTGTATGGGATATTCTGAACATTTTTTATTCAAATCCCTATGGGGTGTGATAAAATGGCTGGTATTATAAAATGCCAACTATCAAAGTAAGACACGTTGAACAGGCAAGAAAGATAACATTTAGTGGCACAGTCATTAGCAAGGAGGCCTCATTAGAGGCGGGCAATATCTTGCTCCTTGTAGGCACACATTCATCATCTGATTTAGTGTAGCACCATCCTAGGTTAAAAGTTTCTACTGTTTCGTCTTTCAAACTGGACACTTACTGTTTCTCAATGGAGCAGAAGTCCTTCAGTGGCTCTGGACTACTTGTGAGTTCTATCCCCTTGTTATATATATACACTCATTTATTCTGAAATGTCCCTAATTCCTAAAAAATATTTTATCTAAATATTATATGTTGCAAGTAAATGGAGTAATATACAAAAAAATCTGTTTTCAGAAGCTGAAAACTACAAAAATACATTTTTCCTGGGGATGCTTTAAGCAACTCAAGAGCAAATTTATTTAGAATGTTGTAAATTGGAATGGCTCTATTGATAACAGTTGTGTTCTTGTTTCAATGTAATTGGTATAAAAGCTTTTTTCTGCCTTCCAAATAATTTTTTGAAAGTGGAACTACCATGACCACAAAAACTAGCAGCAGAAGTAGAGGAGGAGGTAGAGTAATCAGACAGTCTAGACTATACATTATAAACTCCTGTGGAAGATGAGGTTAGACTACAAGAGACCACTTGTGTGATGACATTATTCACAGAAGGCCGCTGTTGACACCATAACATTAAGCATGGCTGAAGTAATCTTCCAAGTCTAATGTAAAAAGTTTCATTTCCCTTGAGATTTACTTCTATAAGGGTGGCACTGCAGGATGCCTTGGGGACAATATCACTGTCACAGTATTAGTATCACTAGCATCTTTCTCAGATAAAAAATGCCTGTCCCTGATGTTTAGGAAACTGATACAAGTAATCAGTACATCACCAAACAGTAAATTCATTTAAGCAAAGAAACTGGTGCTGTGGTTTGAAACGTAAAAGAGTTGTAAAATACAATAAATGGATATACCTGCCTCTTACTACAGTTATAAGAGGGCTCTGTGTTGGACAGGAAACTCTCAGAGGGCAATCGACAGATGGATTTGAGACAGAGACTCAGCATGAAGGGATGGAGTGGTGGAAGCTGTGGTGGCTGGGCCATCATGACACAGAGCTGTGTCCACTTCCAGGTGCATACCAAGGAGCTGTGCTGTCACCTGCCTCTGAGCTATTCCTGCAGTTTACCTGTTGCTCAGGTCTTAAAGGTGTGTGGGATCCATCCTTTGGTCCTCAGCCCCAAGCAAGTCTGGTGCAGGGCTCACAGGATCATAGCACTTGGTCCTCTAAGAGGGGACATTTTAAGGAGGAAGGTGTTCTCTTGTGTTTATCAAAATACTATTCTGCAGCATTTATTACACAGCTGCATGCATTGCATCAAGCAAAATAATGTAATAACTATTGTATGTAATACACAATAAGTAGTAATTTGGCATTTCCTACAGGCTTTCTTGTTAAAACCTCTGGCTGATTTCTACTTTATACCCTCTGTTCACAAAATAAAGCCATGGTATGAGCTGCTTCTGGTAAGGATAAAACAGTTTGTGTTTATATTATATTTTTAAATGTTACATGCTGTTTTGGTTAATAAGTCATGATCTCTGTTAGGGAGGGCATGACAAAAACTAGCCAAGCCTCTACTGTACAAGAGTACTGCACTACACACCTGCTCAGCAAGCACCAAACATATTTTATGTACTTCACTAAAGGGTAATATTTGTCTTTTAGCAACACTTTTACTTTGGCCACAGTGAGTCTTGCTTTATTATCCTGCTGGTATTTTGATATTCATAAACAAGTCTCAAAACAGTTTTAAAACCTGCTTTAAAGGAGTAGTTCAGCAGTAGAAAACAACAGAGCCTCTGTCTACATATATCTTCTGCAGCATTCAGCCTCTTCCCTGAGGTGTTGGACTTCAGACACATTTTATTAACATTCTGGAGTTGTACCCTCCTGACTAACCAGCCATTAGCTGGCTCACTGATCCTTAACTGCAGATCACTTTCTCTCTTATATAGGCTACATTTCCCTTAGGTTCCAAAATAATTAGTCTCCCGGCTATGGATGTGATTTCTGTTTAAAGGAAAGCAGAAGAAGCACCTCAGCCACTGCTGGCAAGCATCTTTATTCATGCAAAGCTCCTTCTCTGGTTGATATTCACAGAGCACAAGATTCTAATTCTACTTAATAATTAGACTAATACCAGACATACTTACATTTGCCTTCCAGAGCAATTTTCGGCACAGTAAGCAGGGAGTTGCACACACAGAGCTCCCATAGCAACATGTTATTGTTAACCAAAGTTGTGTGCACAGCTCCATGAGCTAAAAATTCACCAAGGACCAATTCAGCTGTCAGATACACAGGGGCAACTCCCACGGGATGTCAGTGGAAGGCTCAGAGGGCAGGATAACCTTATAAGAATACAATAATGTGTTATGATAATAATCACCCAAAGCTCTGCTAGGTCAATACTGTGAGCTGACCTGTTTTGGATCACAGACATAAACCCTCGTGCTCTCTCTCCTGCCAGAGCTGAACATAAGAGCACCGTCATTACAAAATATTTGAATGCTGTTTGTTAAAATGTGCTCTACTGTAAGGTGGGATACCTGTATGCTAAGGAAATGTTTGTCATCCTCATGAATTGTGTGGCTGCAGGCATCACTTTGGAGAACTGAAATGGAAAAAACCTGCTCTTTATCTCAGATTACTAAAAAAAAATATTGCAAGTGGTGTCAGAAGGAGACAGCATAAGCTCAATTCACCAAATAAAATAACAAAAATATTTTCTTTCGTAGCATATACTGATCTCTTCCTTTAGGAAAGGGGGAAAAAAAAAGGCAATAAAAATGCTGGGTCTGAGAAGTCACTTTTGCATAGAGTCACAAAAATCCAGTGGACTTTCCCTAAGCATTTGAGAGTGACTGATTGTTTTGATTGCCTTTTAAATATATTATACCTTTTGATTTGGCCTCCTATTTATTGAATATATCGAAAGCAGTCAGAATTGTAACAGACTAAAGAAATTTTACAAAAAGGATAGATATCTAGCAAGTAACTTTGTCTTCTGATACTTCCTGCACTGCGTAATTTTAGCAGCTCTAGGAATATGTTTTAACTCAGGTTACTGGATATCATGAACCGTTGAGAACAAACACAACACCTGGTAGGTCCCCACAGAAAGTACTGAGAGAATTCAGCTCCCCTGCATCCATACACAGAGGTATGAAGGCTGTTCCTCTCCTCCTTTGCATCTTCCGAAGGTAAGCAGGACTAGGCACTCTCTGCCACCCTGCCAAGACTCCTCCAAGGGATGAGGCTCTGTACTTTTCAAGTCCAATTACATCCGTCATTTCTAGGTATATCACTTGTATCACAGTCAATCATAGCTATAAACGCTGAGATTCAGACACCTTACTTGCAAATACAGCAATATAATGTATAATAGCATCCTTACTTTTGCAAAAGTTAACTAGAAAATAAGATTTTCTCTTTGAGTAGAATTAGTCCTCTTTCTCTGTACCTGTGCATATACCAGGTCTGACATAACTATTTCATACAAGTATGACTAGTTTTTCAGTCAAGCACATGAAGCCAGGGAGGCAGTCTTCTTAACTCCCTGGGAGGTGGGTACTTGGGCAATTTGCATATTTACTTTCTTTTCCCCCTTACTTTATTGGATTCCATCTTCCTTGATAGGTCATTTTAAAATGTACCTTTCAGGCATTTACTTTGATCTGTTTTCCTGGTAATTAAATTGCCAGTCTTTAAATTGACGATTTAAAATAATCCTAATTAAGACAACATCCTCAAACTTCAAATACTGGTTTTGAATTATAGCGTGAAGAGAATGAATAATGATTCTCTGAGTATTCACTTTAACACTGTCTACTTCTCCCATACAAGGAAATTGATTTTCTCACCTGTCATGTTAACTAAGGGCACAGTCCTGCAAATTCTTACTTCTGCAAGTCGGTCTTAGTCAGACAGCAATTCAGTGGAACTAATTACAAGATTTGCTCACGTGAATAAGGATGGTCTGGATAAGATCATTTGGATAAATGTACAAATGTGTAAGTAAGTGCATTGAATAAGCCTGTGCAATAGGCATTTCATACATACTGATGCTTAAGAAGCTGTTCCTTGGGAAACAGTAACTGCAGTTCACATAGGAAGTGGAAATAAAGATTTACATAAGTTGAAATAAAAATAATTATCATGGATACAAAGGTGCAGCGAATTGCTTTTAAGCTGTATCTGACTAATTTATGATCAGATGATCTGATTGTAAAACATATATACAAACCAACAGTACTTTATTTTAACCAACTACAAACATCACCATGCATTGTGCTTTTACAACACTTACAGAATACTAAGACAGATGTCTTATGCTTATTGCTTATGAGCAACTCAGTTCATAAGGCAGAAGACTTATGAAAAGTCAGCAGAGTATGAAAAATATGTAATCTGAATGCCCAACTACTAATAGTCTACAGAGGCTGTGAAACAATTATACATTACTATGTTTATCTCAGCCCTTTATATTTACATATCGGAATGTATGTTGGAGAGTTTAATTGTGAGGTTGTCAAAAGTAAAAGCTCTTTTAGAAAACTAAATCATGCAATATTAGAGGGGGAAAAAAAGATTCAAGTCTTTTGTTCAAGTGGAAATACAGAAAACAACATGTTGTTTAGCAGGATTTTATTTTCTTCTACTCAAGTGATGAAGAGGCTTTTGTAAAGAAAGGCTTTCATCTTACACATGCAGTACTCCATCACAACATAATTACCCTAATTTGTATTCCACTGTAGAAATAGGCTTTTTCAGCTTAAACAAATTAAGCAACAATCACTAAGCGTACATGACCGGCATTCTTTCAAGTAATCTGTTATCAGCTCTGGCTACGGCTTTATCTTGATAAAATGGAAATCCTTTTCTATTTTCCTACTTTCCCAGCCCCCCCAAGGATTCTGCCAGTCAGATTGCCTAGAGAGGCACCATGACTCACTGACTGGAGAAAGGGATGGTGCATCCAGAGATTATTTCCTACAGCCTCACTAAATCATTATGTGATCTGGGTCAAATCCTGTCTGCCTTTGGGCCCCTATTTAGGAGAGAGCCTAAGTACACACTTAACTCTGCACATGTGAATAACCCGGCCACACTCAGAAGGTCTTTTAAACAGCGGCATGGGCTCCCTGCTGAATAGATGCTTTTCTGCTGCTCTTTTCCTCTGGCTTTGGTTGATATTATGTGTCCTGAAGGATGACAGGACAAGCTCCATCTGTATTTGTATTATTTGTCCTTTAGCTACGTTACTATGGATATCCCTGCTGTTTGTACACATTCTTCTAAATATTAATCTCACTCTGACCTCGTGGATCACTTCCAGTGAGGCTTTGCCTTCATCATCTTCTCCTCCTCAGTTCCTCCAGGTGTGAGCAGGGTGTCTTCCCCACTGCTGGATCTGGATGAGATACAGTCTCACTGGTGTCCACTTTACAAGGTGCAGCTGTGGAAATGGCATCTGGCTTCATGTGGGCTTGTTAACATACTTACAGAAAAAAGTCCCCCAAAAATAACACTGAAAAAGAGGAGAAATAAGGCCATTCCAGAGGCATGGTAGAAGGACAGAGGTAACCTGTCTGCTCACGAGGCAGTTGTTACCAGAATTTGGACATTTCCCCAGGGAATAAAAAGAACTTAAAGGAGGCTGATCCCCACACAGAGATCTTTCCAAAGTAGGTAGCTCCTAGCAGGAATGAGATGAATGGGAAGAGAATGTACCTAGTTCCAAAGAGTGGGAACTATCACCGCTGCTCCTGAAGTGCTGGAGAAACAGCACATTTGTTGTGATCTCGCAGGCGAGATTAGCTGTCAGATATATGAGAATTAGTGGTGGCAGCTGGGGAATGACACTTTCCCTGGAGTTCTCCCATCTTCCCCTCTTTTCCAGCCATCCCTTGCAGACTTTCCTTTCTCCTACAATCCCCACAGACTGTCAGAGAGGAGCAATCTCCAGGCTACTTTGTGAGGGAAGGCAAATTGAGGGTAGCCACAGCACAGACGGGGCAGTGGCCTCACTATCGGGGCACAGTGCCAGCATGTCTGGGAAGGGTGAACAGAGCAACAGTTTCAATAGCAACAGGTCTCATCAACAGTCCAGCAAGCTGAAATGGAGCTCCTGAATATGGGTAGAAGGTGTGGATTGATGAGGCTTCAGGAGAGGAGGCATGAAAAATGGGGTGAATTTTCAGGGATCATGTAAGCCAGGAGCCAATGGTGGACACAATCCAGGTGAGGCAGTCTCACAGCAGCCCAGTGGGCTTGTGACAGAAAAAAGTCCCACTGACAGTCCAACTATCATCAGGCAGAGACAAGGCCATGAGTTGGATCAAGGTCAACCCAGAAAATCTGAACAATAATTCAGGAACGGGCGGCTCAGAGCAGGCCAAATGACCCAGACCTGAGCTGAAATGGGGTAATTGAGCTGATGATATGGGTGCAGTGAGGCTGACCAAGACAATTAGGGCCCCATCCCAGCCTTCCCCAGTCACCAATCTGGATCATGGATTGAATGGAGAACTTTCCTTTTCTTAGAAAAAACAGAGAGAGAGCAACTAGTGGTTGTAGTGCTCCTCCCTCAGTGTTTAACATCTTATTTGTGCTCCGGAGGTCCTGAAATTAATACCTCAAAATCTGGTCTTTATTCACTCCACCACTCTTTGAACTACCAAAATCCAGCACTTCTTAGCACCATATGGTGAATGCATTGTCCTTCCTTGTCATCACTAGATCCAAGGAGAAATACGAAACTGTGGGCATCGGAAAATTCATGCCAGAGAGAAGTTGTAAGGACTTAGGGGGCTTAAATAGCCTTCACAGGCAAAGTAAGGACCTGCCAGGAGAATCTTCATGCTTGACATGAGGATTATCACCCATGTGTTGTATGTTGTGCCGCACACAGAAGATACTAATCGTTCGTAGGAAAATGGGATGGAAAAATCCACACAATAGAGACCCCTTTGTGTCAGAGAGCTGTGACTGAATAGGCTGCTTGACCTCGAGATTCAGCCTTCTTGAACTCCTTTTTACAAGTTTGAAATTTCCAGTGTATCCATCAGAAATTAGAGGAGATGGGTAAGAACACAGGTCTTAGCTGCAAGAGCGAGACAAGTTGTAACCCGCTGGAGATTGTTTCAATTGCCAGTTCTGGCTGCCACTATCAGAACAGAGCTGAGTAAACACTTTTTCTCATGGCTGTTCCCCTTTCCTCCCTCGGTGTTTCATTTCCATCTCTGTAGTCAGGGGTATGGTTGCACTATGTACCCAAGAAGAAAGCTTCTTTCCCTTTCAATCAAACCAACCTGCCTCTTTTGCTCCAAGCTTTCATGCCATGGCTGGAATCCAAACAAATGATTTAGCCCCGTTGAATTTATTACCTCTTTTAAGGAATTTCATCATCTCCTTTACCCTGTCCATGCCCAGGAGTAGCAAATTCTAAAAGCAATCTTAAATTTAAATGTACCATTCTGTTTACTGAGTAGCGAACCTTCAGGCAATAAATACTACAGCAGGAATTCACCAGAATTCTGTTAGGGCTTGACAGCCCCGACAGCCATTGCACAAATCTTTGTTAGTCCTGACAACGTTTTTTTTTTCAACCAAATGAATTACAAATTTGTTTTTAATCTTTGGGGTTACTCCTAATGCCTTAGAAAGGATCCAAAGCTGTTTAAAACTGTATTCACATTACAAGCAGGCAGTAAATTTCAGACTACTAAGCAAGCCTATTGTCACTCAATGTGAACAACGCCACAGAGAAGCGACTTGGAAAAACTTATGTCCATGCACTAGAGTTCTTTAATGCATTTTATACACAGCTAGTGCTCTGGACCCTTCTGATTTTAAAAGTCACTTCCCTGGTTCCCAGACAGATGACTTGCCCATCATACAGAACCTCTAGAGGCATCGTGCAGGTGCTAAACAGCAATCCTAGCAATTGTGTGATTGTGTTAACTTCTCCTTGGTCCTACAAGTGTGACAGCCACAGGAGTTGTTCAGCAAGGTTTCAAGCCAAAGCTAATTTCTGAACAATGGGGTGAATAACACTTTGAATTCATATTTGCTCAGACTTGTAGAGCCATCATGGCTATCCTGTAACATGTTACGTGTATCCATGTAACACCCTTGTCCCAAGGCTCATGAAGAGGAAGTAAGACCTTTACATTGGCACAGCCTGAGTTCTCCCCAGCCTATGAGTCTCTTTCAGTATTTCATTAAGGTGCCATTTATTTCCAGGCTACACTGGAACACATTTTTTGATTCTTTTTGCCTTCTCTCTGTGAATTTCAGATTTTCATTATTTTCTTCCTTAAAGAACTCTCTGGATCTCAACAATTTTGATGCAGTCTTGCAGAACCCTTCAGCCCATGAAATCAAAGGAAAAACACAATTCCCACAGAGACATCACTTCTTGGTGTCAAAGCACTTGAGATTCCTGTGCTAATCTTGTAAGAAATTTCATTAAGCAGTTTCACTTCATCACATCCAAGTGCAATGCCTTCCTAAAATGTGCCATTTAGGGCTGCACCTTATGAATTGCTTGGTATGATCTGATAGGTGCTCTGCTTCCCAGTCTTTGCCCTGCCCTCCCTGCTGCAGTCTCTGTGCAGACTCCAGCTAGGTCTGGAGCAAGCAGTCCTTAACTCCTAGTTTTTACATCATACTTCTGTCAATGGGCTTCCAACATCCTGAGGATGTGAAAAAGTTAAAAGTTGTGTTTGATCCAAATCATCAGAGTGGAGGAAGCCAGACATGATCCACAAGACAAAGTGACTCTCACTCTGCTAGTGTGTGAACTCCTTTCTGCATCTTTCCCCATCCAGCCCCGCATTGCAGGGAGCAATTTTGACAGGGTGTTGGGGCAGTGAATGCATCTACAACCTTTAATGTCCCCAACGAGCCTCTCCTGGGGCTTCCACCCACATCCTCTGCCCATATCCTGGGACGTCCATTTAAGCTCAGTCCCAAGCCTTCAGTCTTTCTTCAAGCTATACTGGTGGAGGTATATTTGTCTCCAGTCTCTGCTCCTGGCTGGACCATGGTCTGCTGTTGCGGTTTTGTCTTCAGCCCTGCCTCTTGCTGCTCCACCAGACAGGAGTTCCAGGATAGACCTCGACCCCAGTCATCACCCTGCCTTCAGCAGTCTCAGATGGACCTCAATACCAGCTCCCAGGTCTGCCCACCCTGTTCAGACCCTACAGAACTGTGCCCTGGAGGGGAGGGCTCCCTGAGTCACCCCTGCCTAGGCTTTGAGGCTCCTCTGGGGTGGCTGGTGCCAATTCATGCCGCCCCCAAAGAGTTGTATGGACTGAATGGCTGGTGTGGGGGTGTGTGACCAGCAGCAGGAAACTGGGATGCTGAAGCTGTCAGTGGGGTTGAGCAAGAGTGGGACAATCTAAATTTCCCTGAACCCTCCTCTTAAACTCTGTGGTTGCAGAGGGTTAGGTTGTTCCTGGGGGCCAAGGGGAATCAAAGAACAAGGCAACCTGGCTTGGGCATTCACCATCCTCTACCTGGCTTTGGGACACCACCCCTGAAGCCAGGTAGAGGATGAGGTCAAGCCCCTCTAAGAATGGACTAGTGGTGCTTGAGGTGCCTCTCAGAAGCTTCTGAGGTCAGGGAGGTTCAGGATTTTTCTGAGGACACCTAAAGGCTGGGGAAGCTGAATGGTGATGATTAGGAGTTCCACGTTCCTGGAGAAAGAGAGACCACACGGTATGCAAGGGCCTCAAGCCACCCCTGAAGCCAGGAGGCCAATTTAAGGATCAAGACAGCTCAGAAGCGTGTGTTTATGTGGTAGAGTCAAACCTGGCAAGCCTCAGAAGGGGAAAGGTGTTCTTGCAGCCTCCAAAGAGTCACAATGTACTCCAAAGCCTGGGCAGCTGGGCATGGGGTTGAAATTAAGGTGCCCCAGATTGGTACCCTCTCCTGACTTTCCAGTGTCTGTGGCTCAGCTTTGGGGTTTCTCGGGGGTGCCTGAAAACCTCTCCAACTCTTGACTCTCTTAGGTGACTCTGGTGCGAGGGATCTTTCCTCACAGTCAAGGCTTTTGTGTAGGTACATAACAGAGAGATGTAGGGAGATATTGACTAGTCTGACTCAAAGGCTGAATTTTCATCTCTTGCAGCATGTTGAGCAGAATGCTGATAGAAGAAAAGGCTGTTTACAGAATATATAACAGATACTTCAAAGAGTTTTTCTAGCTTTGAGTTCTTCAGGCACAGACTTTTGTGCATAAGGCATTTCATGTTCAGTAAACTTGATGCAATATATTCCCTATTAGATGAAGGATTGCAATTGCTCCAGTTTTCTCCCTGGGTTGCAGCTTAAAATTTAGGTAATGATACAACAACTAATGATTTCTGTCTGAATTTGGGGTTATGTTAGAAGATGAAGGTAACTCTCTGCTCTAATGAAAGGATCAAGGAAATTCTCAGTACTCAAAGCTGCAGTTCTCTAGAACCTCCTCAAAATAATGAGAGAATAAGTTGCACACTGTTCCAGTGTCTTATAAACCTGCTTAACTTGATGCATGTTAATATCTTCAGCAACTCAGGCAGGAGTGTATATTGAGTTTTGGCATTAAGAATGTGCTTATAGGCATGCAGAACGAAGGTCTTTGTTTTTATCCAAACTCATGTATCATTAAATTATTCTAGATATTTTAGTTCCACAATTTATTTTTTGAATATCTACAATTTCTTTAGCAGTGGTGATGTATGCTAAGTTTTCTGTTTTTTGAGTGCTCAATATTAATTGTGTATAATAATCCATTAGATATCTTCCTTTTCTTACAGAAACAAAATTTTATATTTTGTGTGCAGCACCCGTATCAAAACAGAATTGGCAAAAAGACTGCTAGTAGAAATCTGCCAGTCAGAATCAAATCAGACTGAAAGCACAAAACTTCACGTACAGAGAGAAGATTAGCATTTTTTTTTCTTTTTTCCCCCAGTCCCTTCCAATCGTGAGGAGCCTTAGCTTCACTTGGCTAGCATTAGGCCATTTCTCATCAAGTTCTTTATGCACCCAGCTGGCGGTGTCTGTGTGTAATCCCAGACAGTTTCCCTTTGCAGCTGTGGGGGGCCTCCTTTGATGCGCCTCTGTAGGTGGCTGCCGACCCCTCAACTGGTGCTGGCAAACAGAATCTCCTCTGTAGAGGGAAAGAAAAAACCCCGGTGATGCCATGTGACGGTTTGCTTTATGCCTGCCGGAGGAACTGACGTCAAGTGCCTCAGGATATTGTTCTAATGCAGTAACATGATGTTGTGGTGTGTATCTCTGTGCATCTAATACACCTAACGCTGTGCCTGTGGTGAATGCGGTCAGTATATCTCCCTTCTGCTCTTGGCCTTTTTTACTTCCAAGGCTCTCCACATGTACTGAAAAAATAAATCTGCAGGGTCTGCTTGTGACTATCAATTGAAAATACCTCCTCTAGGACATAGCAAGAACAGTTTTCCTGCATTGTTCCTACCTGTGCAGTAGTAGGCATTGTTAATACAACAGAGCAAATATGCAAGCATGCAACAGAGGGGAACCAATGCTGATTTTATTTTTTCTGCCTGCTTGGGAGGAAAGGGAGAGAAGTTATTTCATGAATCTTTGGTATGCAGCAGAGTTCACATGATGGCTAAGGTTAGAAGGGACCACTGGATATCTTCTAGTCCAAACTCCTTGCTCAAACAGGGACCCCTACAGCACATTACTCAGGATTGTTTCCAGATGGCTTTTGAGTAACTCCAGGGAAGGAGATGCTGCAACATCTCCGGGGATTCTCTTCCAAAGCTCAGTCATCCTCACAGTAAAGAAGATCTTCCTCCTGTTCAGGTGGAACTTGCTGTGTTTCAGCTTTTCCTTTTGCTTCTCATCTTATTGACCAGCACCACTGAGAAGATCCTGGCTCCAGCCTCTTGATACCCTCCCTTCAGATACTAGTGTTCTCTTTTTTTTTGCTCACAGCTTTCATATCTTTCCAGTTTGAATGTACATACTGATATAAGAGGTTTAAAAAGTGATGTCAAACAATAAAACTAGGCCAAAATTTTCAATATTATGTGTAAATGTAAGTAGAGAGTTGTGCTTTGCTGAGGGGACCATGCAGCTAGTGTCCTATGAAAATATCCACGTTTGGGTGAACCCAGTTGCCCAGGAGCTTCTGTCCTCCTCTGGTGCCTCCCTGCAGCATGGGAATATGCAGAAGGTGATTGTACATATAATGTACATAGCCTGAGAGAATTTACTGAGGAGTATAAAAGCATGAGATAAAAATGTAAGGGTCGATGTAATGTGTGAATTGAGGCGGTGATGTAATCTGGTGAAACCAGCACTTACATAATCATCTGGCTGTATAGGAAGCACTTTCTTACATGCTTGAGGACCTAGCCTGTTCTAAAGTCTGAGGGGGTTATTCCTAATGTAATTGTGTGTATTGCTCATATGGATGTAATTTTTTTTTTTTTTGCTGTCTTCTAACCCTATTGGGAGCTTGTTGTAAAGCATGTCTTGGGTGAACTGCAAACTATGACCCACTCCTTTTTCTTAACTGAGAATAATTTTCTTTCAGCCTCAGAAAATGTAGTCTTGATCTGCTGCTGTATTAAGGGTACAGAGGAGGCTCAGGTCTACCCTCATATCGCAAATCACTATTGTAGGGAAAACAAAATGGTAGAAATAATGCTATTTAAAGGAAAAAAAACCCTGTTATTCCTATGCTTCGTGAACACTCATTTGAACATTTTGGATTGTGTCTTTTCTATGCTTTGATGCTGTGGGCAGTTTATTTCGTATTTTAACAGAGGTCTGAGATGGTAACAGTGATGCTTCTTATGCACTCTCATCATGGCAAAACTTTCACAGCGTTTCCTGGAATGAAAACTTACTTGGGGATCGGCACTACTCTGTTATGTCCACCAGCTGAGATCCAGCACACCCGCAGCCGAGAAACCGGACCCAGCTGCACAGGTCCTTTGAGAAGGGGCTGACGCGGAGTTTCGCGAGCTAGGGAAGTACTAGGAAGTACTAGCAAGCAGTAAGTACTTCCTGCAGATGATGTGAAGCAGAGGATGATCGGCATCCCTCTCGTGCCGACTGTGCTTGTGTTTCATAGGGCAGGAGCTTGGATCAGGCACGCCGGCACAGTTGCTCTTTTCACTCTCTCCCCACGGAAGCCCAGGGGAGGAATGGATCCCCTCCCTGTGCGGCTGCGGCTCCTGGCAGGTGCACAGCAGCAGGCAGCCCCGTATGTTGAGGGTAACGACACGAAGCTATGTGGAAGAGGTTTTGGGCTGGATATCAGGAAAAGGTTTTCCATCCAGAGAGAGTTTGGGCACTGGAACAGGGTCCCCAGGGAAGTGGTCACAGCACCAGGCTGACAGAATTCAAGAGGCGTTTGGACAACGCGCTCAGGCACATGGTGTGACTCGGGTGTAGGGAAATATATTGCAAGCAACCTCGCCCCTGATGAGTTACAGCTGTGCTAATTACAAAAACTAGGAACAGCCGTGTCCAATGAAGATGGGTGATATAAAAGGGTGTGGGTTAGCGGGTGGAGGCTCTTGACTCGTGGGAAGAAAGAAGCACGGAAGCACCGAAAGAGAAGTACGATAAAAAAGAACGCAGAAGAAGCAGATTAAGAAGAGGAAGGGAAGCCCTCCTGGAGAAGCCTTTCTACAGAAGCTTTTCAGCTCGGTGCAAAGAAGAGAGTTGCTGCAGTAAAAGATCTGCTGTGAGGTTTGATGCAAACGGGAGCCTGCAGCTAGAGCNTCACACTGGTAAACGGGAGTCTGTGTCATGGCTCATTTCTACCCCGAATGAAAACACTATTACAACACAGCCTAACGAAAAGGGAATTACAACGCTCGGGGGCCGTCCTGCACAGGGCCAGGAGTTGGATTTGGATGACTCTTGTGGGTCCCTTCCAGCCGGGAATGTTCTGGGCTCCGTGTGCGGGCACTGGGCTCGGCCTCGCCGCGGGGAGCGCCGCGCGCGCACGGGCACAGCTCCAGCGTG